>SMDT01003171.1:0-268113 GCA_005392925.1 Aquilaria sinensis | reverse complement strand
AGAAAGGACGCAAGGCAGTTCGTCCGAAAGTGCGGTAGTTGCCAGAGACATGCAAAAATCCAGAGGGCACCCTCGGAAATGGTAACTTCGGAAACTATCCTTGGCCCTTCGTAGTCTGGGGTATAGACCTTATTGGGCCACTCCCCACAGCACCAGGAAGCGTGAAATTCTGCATGGTAGCAGTGGACTATTTCTCAAAGTGGGTGGAGGCAGAACCACTAGCAACTATCTCGGCAAAAGAAGTGCAGAAGTTCGTATGGAAGAACATCGTATGCAGATTTGGCATACCGAGGGTACTAGTAGCTGATAATGGATCCCAATTCATAGACAAAGGATTCCAGGAATTTATCAGCGACCTCGGAATAAAGATGCACTTCGCCCCAGTAGCTCACCCCCAAAGTAACGGGCAGGTGGAAGTATCGAATAGGACCATAAAAGATGGCCTGAAAAAGAGACTGGGGGAAGCCAAGGGGAAATGGCCAGGTGAACTCCAAAGTGTATTATGGAGCTACCGAACGACGCCCCGAAGAGCCACAGGGGAGACTCCTTTCTCACTCGTCTTCGGAACAGAGGCCATTATCCCGGTAGAGATAGTTCAACCTTCAGTACGGGTGCAAGTGTTTGATGAAGGTGGTAACGACCTCGGCCTGAGAACCAATCTCGATCTTGTGGCCGAACACAGAGAAATAGCCGAGCTGAGAAGAAAAGCTTTCCAGCAAAGAGTGGCCGCGGCTATAAACTTACGAGCCAGGCCAAAAGAAATCAAGAAGGGAGACCTCGTTCTCCGGAAGGCGGACTTCGCACCCCGAAGGCTATCCCACGGAGTACTTCGCGCAAACTGGGAAGGACCTTATCTGGTTCTCGCCGAAGTACGAAAAGGCGTGTACAAACTTGGCGACGCCGAAGGAGTAGAATTGAAAAATACTTGGCACTCAGACGCCTTGAAAAAATTCTACGCCTAAGATGAAGCGGAGGAATTGTAAGTACAGAATGCTCTTAAGGAAAGTTCTTAAGTATCCAAAATTGTGCAAAGCAGAATTCCGCGAAGATGCTCGCCATGATAAAGCGTAGATATGACTTTCCGAAGTCCCTTGAGCCATCACGCTCGGGAAAGATGGAAAACAAAAATCTCGCAGAAGTACTCGCCATAGCCAGCGCAGAGATAATTTTCCGAACTCCCTTGAGCGAACGTGCTCGGGAAAATGGGAAGTGAAAAATCTCGCGAAAGGTTTTCCGAAGTCCCTTGAGCAAACATGCTCGGGACAACTGGAAAAACAAAAATTTGACTGAAGGTTTTCCGAAGTCCCTTGAGCAATCATGTTCGGGACAAATTGGAAATGCAAAAGCCTGCAAAAAGACTTAGTCAAATTTTTTCAGACCTTCCAGAAAGCCTCTGGAGCAAACAGGCTCGGCCAAGGGAAGGTAAAAGAGTTTCTTTGATCGCAGGTTTTCCGAAGTCTCTTGAGCGAACGTGTTCGGGACAATGGAAATGAAGAAACTTGCAAGAAAAGACTTAGCCAAAAAAAATCTTCATTAAGAGCAAAGTTGCTTTACAGAAGAAGTGACCGAAGAAGGAGTACAAAGTAGAAGGGAAGGAAAAGGGGCCCTAAAAAATAGCCTAAGGGTTCGCGGCGTCCCGAAAGCCACTCGCTGGCCCGCCCTTTTCCACCACCTTTCGCGCCGGCATTGAAGGAGGAAGTTTCAGATGCTCGACCTTGGACCATTCCCACCGAGGTCCCTCAGGAATATATAGGGCCTCCAGAAAAGAGAGGTCTAAATCTGGGAACCTCTGGAGAACCTGGTGACGAGCAAGGCAGAAGCCGTCCTGAAAGGCAACCTTCGCCATTTGATCAGACTCGTTCTTATCAAGCTCGAGGTCGTCAAGCTCGTCCTCCAGTTCAGCGATCTCCTCCTTCAGCGCCTTTATCTCCAGCGTCCCCTTGGACCCCTTCTTCAAAGACTCGACCTCAGCCCGGAGAGTATTATTCTCACTCGTCAACGACACTATAAGGCTGTCAGAACCAGCCTTGTGCTTGAGAAGATCTTCGTTGGCGGCGAGCATCCCCTTTATTTGTTCACCGAGGTCAGCGATCTTCTGGGAGGAATCCTTTTGAAGTTGTTCTTTTTCCTTCCGGAACTCCTCCCGAAGGGCAGTCACTTCTTTCTCAGCAGCCTCTTTCAGCTGCTGGTTTTTGGCGGCCGACTCCGCGAGTGCGATCCTCGCCTCATTCATGGTCTAAGTGGCCGAAGTTCGGAAGGCAACCTCCCTGGCCACCCGAACTCGGAGAAAGCCGGCGTACCCCAGCAGCTGCAAAAAGATAAAACGCAAGGTCAGTAAGAGCCAAACACTTAGGAAAAAATTGAAGGGAAAGAGCTGTGAAGGATATACCTGAGCAGCATGCTCGGTGATCTTTGCGGCGAGGGTGTTATCCCCCGGATGGACCGCCGCTATAGCCTTGAAGGAGGCCTCAGTAAGCACCCCCTTCGAAATTTCCTTCGCCATTTGAGGACAGTCCTCGGAGTACAAATTCATGTCCTCCGTGAACGTCCAGAAAGGCTCCTTTGGTATCTTCCCTTGCGGGATTTTGGCGTCCCGAAGAGCTCGCTTCCGAGCATGTTCGGCCGCCCAGTCAGGGGTAGTCAACTCCCCTGCGTGGCAAGAATGAGAAGGAGATTAAAGACAAAGAAGGCAATCCAGAAAAAACAAAGGAAGTACACTTTGTCTGGAAACAAACCTGGTGGAACCTCGACAATGACGTCCTCGGAGTCCTCGGCCTCCTCGGCCGAAATGCCCTTGCCCTTCCGCCTGCGCCGCTCCTCGGCAGAAGGTACTTCTACCACTACAACAAGGAGGGCCTGCGACGCAGTAGGACTTTGAGGAGGGACGTCGGTTGAAGGGACCTCGGAAGCAGCAGTCTCAGACGCCGGAATCTCGGCTGTCCCAGGCTCCTCGGCAGTCTCCTCGGGAATTTCTTCTAGAGGAACCTGGGCAGTTCTCTTTGCCCGTTTCCTCGAAGGCCCCGCGCCAGTAGACTTCCGCCTTCGGGAAGCCGCCTTCTTCGTCTGATCGCCCTTCTCCACTTGGCCGGTGAAAAGGGACTTGTAATAGGCGGCAGTCCCGTCGCCCATCTCTGAAAAAGGAGAGAAACATCAGCGTAAGTCCGAGGAAAAAACAGCAAAGGAGTAGAAGATGACTCACTTTCGACAAACGTTTCGAAAGAAATCTCCTCCTTAAGAAGCTTGACCAACCAGGAATCCTTCTCGGCGATGGCAGGAGCTGGCATCTTGAGGTCAGTCTTGTGCTCCTTTACCACCTTTAATTCCCGAAGGACCTCTTCGGTCATCAACTTCCAGTTAATTGGAAAAGGGTAAAGGGCGCGCGGAGCGACCTCGGGATCCCAGTCAGAGACAGCCCGAATACGGGCGTTGAAATCCGTGAACACGGGAGCCAACTCTGGGGTCAGCAGCATCCTCGGATCAACAACGTCCACATCCAGTGTTCCCTGAGCCCATTTGGTCGAAACGTACGACCAGGCCTCGTCCATCTTTAGGAAGAAGAACTTCTGTTGCCACCCCCGCCAGCTATCCTTAGTGGCGAAGGTGAACATGAATTTCTTGCTCCCGGATCCCCGAGGTAGCATGAAATAGAAGCCACCCTTCGGGACCACAGAGAGCTTGTAGTACTGCATATGATAGCCAAACGCTATCGCCTCGATCTGGCCGAACTCCCTGCCACAAGAATGGCCAGAAGAACTGGCGCTACCCGAGAAAAGGTGTGATCATGCACCTCGGGAGATAGCCGAAGAGCTCCGAGCCCGGCACGCCAGGAAAACCCGAGGACACTACTCGGCCCCCCAAGGTTGTGAACAGATCGCCTTCGGAAAAGCGGCACCAGACACAGCGAGCCGAACATGATATCCCCGAAGGCGGAACTCCCTGAAACTGGGAACCCCCGAACTGAGGGCTTGTTTCCCGAAGAGGCTCTGTCCGTACCAAAGGACGACCTCACCCAGGGACCTCGGGAGTACGGCAGGAGCATTTATGGAAGCATTTAAGGAAGCCTCTGACACATCCATTCACAGACGCCACAATCCGCCTCAAAAGGCGCACTGCCACGCTGACGCCATCAGAATCACATCATGGCCCGTCTCAGCGCATGGCTCAAGGCAACCTACTACCAGCTATCTGTCTTCTACGCCCAGAAATTCAGGAACATCCGACCGAACACGTGTCACGATCTGAACGGGCTAGGCGCTCCTATAAATACCAGGAATTAATACTTGGTAAGAGGCTAGTTGGAAAAATACTGCTCCCACACTCTGAGAAAATTACCAGGCGAGACTCCTCAGCCCTTTGTGCTATTATCTCTGCCTTTCTCTTAGCCAACCACTAACTTGGGCGTCGGAGGCTCCCCCCCCGGAAAAACACTCTGGGGGCCTCCTAACCCTTTGTTTCTGAGCTTTCAGGCACTCTCCTTTGGGCGATCCATTCAACCAGGCGTTCTTCCTCCCAGAAGTCTCCCCTCCAGTCATCATGACTCTGAACGATGAGGCCCCTGGCCATCATTTGGCGCCGTCTGTGGGAACCCGCTCTGAGATCACCGTCGTTGAGACTCGGCGTTCTAAGGACAAGTGTTAGGCACCTCCTAAGTGCTTGGCTTAGGCCAAGGAGAACCAAGGAAAAATGAGAGAAAACAGAAAGGGGAAGAAAGAGGAGTCATGGAGACTGGCACAGTGGCCTATGTGCAAAACAGGAGACTTTCAGGGCTTAATTGCACATGGGAAATGTGCATTTGGAAGACTGACAGAAAACTAAGAAAGAGGACTAAACTGTGCATCAACTTAAGTGGTACAAGTGAAACCACAAGTTTAAAGATGGTATTGTGAGCCATGCAAAATTCTATAATGGCTAGTGCAAAACTAGACCATTTGTGGGAGACAACAATGATTACTAGTCAAATTCTTGTCTACCACTAGTGTACTATTCACTAGTTACTAGTTAAACTAACTAGTCCTTATGTTGGTTACATGGCCGGTTATGCATGGGTGCTTATGACACATAGGTACTTGTGTTGTTTAATTGCTTGGCAATTTGAGCCATGGGTGGACTTAAGTGTCCATTTGAGTACAAGTTGGAGTGGCGGCTTTGTGCTCTAGTGGACTTAAGGGCTTTAATGCGCCATGCAAAGAAATGGAAGCCAAGTTAGCATTTTGGCTAACTAAAAGCATTTGTGTTCGGCCGAAACAAGCTAAGTCTTTGTTCATTTCGGGCTTCCCTTGTCTTTGCGAAACCGAGAGCACCTTTGAGAGTTCCTTCACAATCTTGCTTCTAAATCCAAAGTTCTTGAGCTTTTGGGCGGATTCAAGCTTGGAGAAGTGGATTTGGCTTGCGCTTGCTTGAAATCAAGCTTTGTTCATGAAGAATTGGTGAAGGGCCGAGCAACGTGAGCTAGGGTTCTTGAGGTAACCTTGGTTTTTTCCTTGAATCCATGGTATTTCCTTCCATGAACAAGGATTTTGAATGCTCATTTGTTGCTAAGCTCGGAGGATTAAGCATTGAAATGCTTGGTGGGAAACCTAGTTATGGCCGAAACTGATGAATGTGTGTTCTTGGTGTTCTTCTTGGAATTCATGGAAATTAATCCATGTGTGATGCTTGTTGATGATTATTTAACCTTGTGATAGGTTGTGTGGACGAAGGACACCAAGATTGTGCAAGTTGGTACTTTGGCCGAAAGTGAACTTGGAGGTAACTCATGTCCAATTGTTGTTTACATGGCATTGACGCCATGAACCATGCCTAATGATGCATTGGTATATGTATGTTGGAATGGAATGAATGCGGAACATGAGTATGTGAAATGGGTACTATGGCCGAAAGGGTGGAATTGGTGTTTACTTGAAATGTTGCCTATTTTGCATGGTAATTGTGCCATGAATGAGCTCACTAGTTGTTTGGATACTCATTTAGTGAATTGGTATGTTGAGTAGTACAACTATGTGAAAATGTGTGCTTTGGCCGAAAACTTGAATTGAAGTGAAATGGTATATTTCACTTGTTTACTTGGCATGTATGCCATGGTTAGTGTTTATTGGTGTTTATAGTGAATTATAGTATGTAAGATTAATGGGCAGATTATGTTTAAGTATTTTGGCTTATATGGCCGAGAGCTTCCAAGTGTTGGTTGATGGTGTCCTTCATTGAAATCATGGTATTTGATCCATGGGTTATGTTGTTAATGATTATGCCTTATTATGGTAGGCATTGTGGTTGAAGGGCACTTGGACACTTGAAGTTCTATTGGAGACCGAGAGCTTGAGGTAAGGTTCACTACACTTGAGTACGCTTGGTAATGTATACCATGGTTCAAGTGTTAAGGTGGCTAAGTGATGGTTAAAAATCTGCCATGTGATCTTAGTTACTTGATGGGCTTATTGGTTATATTGGGTTGCAATGTTGATTAGCTAATTGACTATAGTACATGTACTAAAAATGCAAGTGAATGTGGCCTATTTGCTTGGCATTTTGGGAGCTCCATATGGAATGTTTTGGTAAGGTTATGTGCAAGGATTGCACACGGGTACATGTATGGCTTATATGGCCGAGAGCAACAATGTGAAGTGTGTGTGAGTACTTGTGTGCTTTGGTGATTTCTTGTGCATGCTAACCCCCCCATTATGGTTATCTGTATATGGCTATACTTGCTTTTCTTGTCTTTGTGTTTGTTTTGCAGGTTGAGCTAATCAATTGGAGGTTAAGCCTTGAGTGTTCACTCGGCTTAACTAAATAAACTCTTTTAAGAGTTGGGTTTATATTTAAGTGAATCCTACTGAGTTAATCTCACTGCCCATTCTCCATTTATTTTTCAGGCAAGGATATTCAGCCTGAGTAGTGCTAAGCTGCCTTGTGTGTGCACTTAGTGTTTAATTGCTTTGTTGCTAAGGTATGTGCCAATGTGTGCTTGGCTTGACACTTTAGCATTATTTGCAAGTTTTATTGTGAGTTGGCCGAGACTTATGGTTTAAGCTTGCAGGCTGTAGAGTGGGAACTGTCTAGGAGAGCATGGATATTTGGACTTTAGCTCTGGTTTTGCTTTTCACCTTCATGACCATGAACATGGCCGTGGGCTTGGTGTTGCAGTGTGTGCTTTTGTATGGGATCCTTAAGGTGATGTTTGAGCACTAGGATTTGGGGTCCCAGTCTATATATGTAACTTGGCATGAACAACTTATGTGTGCTTGGCATTACTAGCCATGTTATTTGCTAGGTAGACTACACTTTTGGCTGTGTATATTTGTAGTCTTGGATACCTAGATGTTGTTGTTTTGGAGGACCTTGGTATGCCAAGTTATGTATGAGTATGGATGGTTATGTGTATGGTTTTGTGCTATGAGTATTGGGCCCAAGTTTGGCACTTGTGTGATATTGTTGGCCTTGACCTTGCAAGTTTTGAGGTGCACCTGTGTATATGTGTTTGATGGCCGAGAGCTACATGCATTATACTTTGTGGTTTTCAAAACCTAAACCAACATTGTGGGCTTCTTGGTTGCCATATAGGTAGCACACTTGATGCACACCAAGTATGCACTGAAAGTTGCATTATTTGATGCCTTGCTTGTCATGCAAGAAAGTGGTTTGGGCCTTACTTATGCTGCAAGTAATTACTGGATTGGTTTAAAAGCCACCTGGGCCACCTCCCAGGCTCATCACCTTAAGAAAATAAGACTTAAGGTTAGTTCTGTTGGTTAGGCCGAGGGCTAGATGCCCAGTCCTTAGTTGGGCTTGTGAGATAGGTTAGGGACTCACAGGCCAGGGCCTGTGTGAGGTGTGACAACAAGGGACTCCCGAGGTCCCCGTCCGCACCTGAGATACAACCGGCTGCTGAGCAAACACTCCTAGGGACTTCTGCGCCTGAGGAGGACCGCCCTCTGGTAGTCACCATGAGCTTCTTGAGGGACTTTCAGCGTTCGGTCGTTGCTGAAGTGACCCAGCAGATCGATCGAAGGTGGCCACAGCAAGCACGGGCCCAGAGACCCCCCTCACCAACACGCCCTCGGGAGAGAAGCCCCAAGTCTACACATCGCAGTTCGGGGAGTGGAGACCCTCGCGAAGAATCATCCACAGAAATTATAGCCCTCGGGAAACGTTCTGTGGGACAAACCGGGTCCAAGCGACCGAGAGTCTCACAGCGAAGCAGTTCGTCGCCTGAGGCGAGGTCCTTGTCCCCTCAGCGCCGAACTCGCTCCCCGAAGAGGCGCCGACGATCTCCATTCCCTGAAGAAGGCCCTAGCGCCACAGTGCTTATGGAGAGGATACTAGCACGGCTGGACAGAGTGGAGAAACAAGTGGCCAGAAAACCCGTTTGGGCCAGACTCTCTGGAACATGCTGCGAAGATGACTCCCCATTCATTCAGGCCGTCGTTGAGGCAGCTATGCCAGGTAACTTCAGAGTACCTCGGTTGGAAATTTATGATGGCCTTACAGATCCACAGGCCCACTTGACGAAGTACAGACGCAGCATGATAATGCACGGTGCTGATGACGCTACCATGTGCAAATGCTTTGAAGTCACCCTCACAGGGCCAGCAACTGCGTGGTACAATTCATTGCCTCCAGGGACCATTACTGAGTTCCAGGAGTTGTCCACGGCCTTCACGCAGCAGTTCATTGGGAGCAGGCCAACGGCGAAGATGCCTGTGCAGATGTTCGACATAGAGCAGAGGAACGGAGAAACCATCCGAGACTATGTCGAAAGATTCAACAGGGAAGCCCTGAGCGTCCCAGACTTCCGGCCCGAAATCCGCATTCTTGCCATGACACGGGGCCTTCGGCGAGACTCACAGCTGTTCTACGAGTTCTCAAAGGACCCCCCGGAGACCCTCGGAGAATTTTACCGAAGGGCAGAACAGCACATGACCGCCGAGGAACTAAGAATGGCAGGGCCGAAGTCCGATCACCACCGCGCCGAAGGGTCCAATCAGCAAGCTCGGCATCCGACCGAACAGCCAGGACGACCTCGGAGGATGCGGGGAAGGAAACCTCAAAGTTTCACACCCCTGAGCACTACACGGACCAACATTCTCATGGCGCTGGAAAGGCAAGGGACGCAGATTCGGCGGCCAAGGGCCATGACCGCCGATAACAAAAAGAATGCCAAGAAGTTCTGCCAGTTTCATCGCGACCACGGTCATGACACCGAAGACTGCTTCCAGCTAAAGAAGTACATAGAGTCGCTGATAAAACAGGGCCAACTTCGGAAATACCTGAGGATGCCATCCCCGAAAGGCAGAAAAGAGGAGGAAGAAAGGGCCGAAGACGAGGACTACGACTCCGACAGGCGGAGAAACCGAAGTCCAAAAAGGCGCCCTCCACCTCCTTCAGGGGTTATCCAAACCATCACCACGGGGCTCCCATCCTCGGAAAGAAAGCGGAAAGCCAGAGAAATTGCAGTCATGGAGTATCAAAGTCCATCAAAGAAGCTGGCTCGCAAAGATGGCTCCACCGTCGTCTTCCCCCACGACGATCCGCTGCTGATTATGGCGAGAATAGGGAACTGGGACGTCAAAAGAGTGTTGCTTGATGATGGCTCAAATGCTGACGTCCTATTCTCGCACCTGCTGCCGAGCTTGGGCATCTCCAGCAGCGAACTGAAGCCTGTCACCTCGCCCACTTTTGGGGTTGGACCATCCGAACTCCCCGTCCTCGGATGGATCGATCTCCCGCTGATGATGAGAGGGACTTCGGTAGACGGAGCAGCTGAGTTGTACGCCTCCACAATGGCGAGGTTCATCGTCATGGACGTCCCGTCCTCGTACAACGCCATCCTTGGAAGGCAGACAATGGGGAACCTGCATATTCGCCCTGATGTGAAGTACTTGACTGTCACATTCGCCACCAAGGATGGAGATGCAGAGGTCTTCCTAGACCAAGCCGAGGTAAGAAAGGTGTTTGTAAAAGCACGAAAAGCTCCGGCGAGCAACCTCGCGCAAACGATGGAGGCAAAGGCGCTAGAAAAAGGCAAAGAAGAAGATCTCGCCAAAGCAGAAACGGAAGCAGTAGAGCTTGTCCCAGGTCAATCTACCCGAATAGGGAAGAGCTTGGCCGAAGGTGACAAGGAAAATCTTGTATCCTTTCTGCTGGAAAATAAAGATCTGTTTGCCTACTCGCCGAAAGATATGCCAGGAGTAAACCCTGGCATAATACAGCATAGCCTCAAAGTAAGCCCGGAAGCAAAACCTGTCCGGCAAAAGAAACGGAGCATCTCAGCCCACAAAAGCAACTTTGTCAAAACCGAAGTCCAGCGTCTCCTAGATGCTGAAGTTATCAGGGAGGTCAAGTACCCCGAATGGTTAAGCAACGTGGTCATTGCCACAAAAGAAGGTAGCAGCAAACTCCGGATGTGCATCGACTTCAGAAACTTGAACGATGCTTGCCCGAAAGACTCATACCCTCTGCCGCCAATAGATCAACTGGTAGATTCAACTGCTGAATATGGGCTCCTAAGTTTCCTAGACGCCTTCAGTGGCTACCATCAGATAAGGATGGACCCCGAAGATGAAGAGAAGACTGCCTTCATCACCGAGGGAGGAACATATTGCTATATCAGGATGCCCTTCGGGCTCCAAAATGCAGGAGCCATCTACCAGAGGCTGATGAACAAGGTCTTCAAAGACCAAATGGGGAGAAACATGGAGGTGTATGTTGATGATATGATAGTCAAGAGCAAGCTGCCTGGCTACCACGTTGCAGATTTAGAGGAAACCTTCCAAAAGCTTAGAGCCTTCGGGATCCGCCTTAATCCTGAGAAGTGCATCTTCGGGGTGACCTCGGGAAAATTCCTTGGGTACATGGTATCCAAAAGAGGCATCGATGCTAACCCCGAGAAGATTAAGGCTCTGCTTGAGTTCCGAACTCCTGCCACAGTCAAAGACGTGCAGAGACTCACCGGAAGAATAACCTCTCTGAGCAGGTTTATTTCCAGGTACGGAGATAGGTGTCGACCTTTCTTCAAAGTCCTCACAAAGGCAGCAAAAATGGAAGGCGACCTCGGAAGGAATGATCATCCTTGGGATGAAGATTGCCAAAAGGCCTGGGAAGAACTCAAAGTCTACTTGGCCAGCCTGCCGACTCTGCGACAACCTCGGGAGGGAGAGCCCCTCGTACTCTACCTCGCCGTCACAGAAAAAGCTGTGAGCTCGGTCCTCATGAAAGAAGAAGGGCCAAAGCAATGGCCGGTCTACTATGTCAGCAAGTCCCTGCATGGCGCCGAAGTCAGGTACCCTTTGCTTCAAAAAGCTATATACGCCTTGGTGCTTGCAGGGAGAAGGCTGCGACCATACTTTCAGGCTCACCCCATCATCGTCCGAAGTAGTCTGCCGCTACGGGATGTCATGAAGAGAGTTGATTCTCATTCGGGAAGGCTCTCCAAGTGGTGCATAGAGCTGGGCGAACACGAAATCACGTATGAGCCTCGGAAGGCCATAAAAGCTCAAGCACTGGCAGATTTTATCGCCGAAATACCCACCACTGAGGAGAGCCATTCAGATCCAAACGGAAAAGAGGGTGAGCCAGAATGGACCTTGCACGTAGACGGTGAGCCTCGGGACGGAGCCTCCCGAACACCAGGGAGCTGGAGTAATTATCAGGGGCCCCGAAGGCCTGGAGGTAATGAAGGCTATCAAGTTCAGCTTCAACGTCACCAACAATGTAGCTGAGTATGAAGCCCTCATAGCGGGATTACGCTTGGCCAGAAAGATTGGCGTGAGAAACTTAAAGGCTCACAGCGATTCCCAGCTGGTAGTTCGGCAGACGGCAGGAGATTATGGGGCGAAGGACCCAATCTTGGCAAAATATCATGAGCTGGTAGCAAAGCTCATCCAAGAGTTTGACGCCGTACGGATCGAAAATGTACCTCGGCGGAATAACACTGAGGCAGATTGCTTGGCGAAGTCGAAAACATATACCGAGGTGCTAGACCATCCGAGCATCTCAGTGCTGAGCATGGCGACCTCGGGAACAGGGTGGAAAGACCCAATAAAAAGATACCTCGCAGAGAATTTGCTCCCCGAAGACCCCGGCGATGCTGTAAGACTGCGAAGACGCTCCGGAAGATTCTTCCTGATTGGCGAAGAGTTATACCGGCAGGGATATGCGAATCCGCTGCAAAGATGTGTGGATGAAGAGGATACTGAAATGGTCCTTGAAGAAGTTCACGAAGGCATGTGTGGTTCACACATTGGAACTGATGCCCTTGCAGCAGTGATACTCCGCCAAGGATACTTCTGGCCTACCCTGAGAAAGGACGCAAGACAGTTCGTCCGGAAATGTGGTAGCTGCCAGAGACATGCAAAAATCCAGAGGACACCCTCGGAAATGGTAACTTCGGCAGACTATCCTTGGCCCTTCGCAGTCTGGGGTATAGACCTTATTGGGCCACTCCCCACAGCACCCGGAGGCGTGAAATTCTGCGTGGTAGCAGTGGACTATTTCTCAAAGTGGGTGGAGGCAGAACCACTAGCAACTATCTCGGCAAAAGAAGTGCAGAAGTTCGTATGGAAGAACATCGTATGCAGATTTGGCATACCGAGGGTACTAGTAGCTGATAATGGATCCCAATTCATAGACAAAGGATTCCAGGAATTTATCAGCGACCTCGGAATAAAGATGCACTTCGCCCCAGTAGCTCACCCCCAAAGTAACGGGCAGGTGGAAGTATCGAACAGGACCATAAAAGATGGCCTGAAAAAGAGACTGGGAGAAGCAAAAGGGAAATGGCCAGGAGAACTCCAAAGCGTATTATGGAGCTACCGAACGACGCCCCGAAGGGCCACAGGGGAAACTCCCTTTTCACTAGTCTTCGGGACAGAGGCCATTATCCCAGTCGAGATAGTCAGACCATCAATACGGGTGCAAGTATTTGATGAAGGTGGAAACGACCTCGGCCTCAGAACCAAGCTCGACCTCGTCGGCGAACACAGAGAAATAGCCGAGCTGAGAAGAAAAGCTTTTCAGCAAAGAGTGGCCGCGGCTATAAACTTACGGGCCAGGCCAAAAGAAATCAAGAAGGGAGACCTCGTTCTCCGAAAGGCTGACTTTGCACCCCGAAGGCCGTCCCACGGAGTACTTCGCGCAAACTGGGAAGGACCTTATCTGGTTCTCGCCGAAGTACGAAAAGGCGTGTACAAACTTGGCAACGTCGAAGGAGTAGAATTGAAAAACACTTGGCACTCAGACGCCTTGAAAAAATTCTACACCTAAGATAAAGCGGAGGAATTGTAAGTACAGAATGCTCTTAAGGAAAGTTCTTAAGTATCCAAAATTGTGCAAAGAAGAATTCCGCGAAGATGCTCGCCATCATAAAGCGTAGATATGACTTTCCGAAGTCTCTTGAGCCATCACGCTCGGGAAAGATGGAAAACAAAAATCTCGCAGAAGTACTCGCCATAGCCAACGCAGAGATAATTTTCCGAACTCCTTTGAGCGAACGTGCTCGGGAAAATGGAAAGTGAACAATCTCGCGAAAGGATTTCCGAAGTCCCTTGAGCAAACATGCTCGGGACAACTGGAAAAACAAAAATTTGACTAAAGGTTTTCCGAAGTCCCTTGAGCAATCATGTTCGGGACAAATTGGAAATGCAAAAGCCTGCAAAAAGATTTAGTCAAATTTTTTTAGACATTCCAGAAAGCCTCTGGAGCAAACAGGCTCGGCCAAAGGAAGGTAAAAGAGTTTCTTTGATCACAGGTTTTCCGAAGTCTCTTGAGCGAACGTGTTCGGGACAATGGAAATGAAGAAACTTGCAAGAAAAGACTTAGCCAAAAAAATCTTCATTAAGAGCAAAGCTGCTTTACAGAAGAAGTGACCGAAGAAGGAGTACAAAGTAGAAGGGAAGGAAAAGGGGCCCTAAAAAATAGCCTAAGGGTTCGCGGCGTCCCGAGAGCCACTCGCTGGCCCGCCCTTTTCCACCACCTTTCGCGCCGGCATTGAAGGAGGAAGTTTCAGATGCTCGACCTTGGACCATTCCCACCGAGGTCCCTCAGGAATATATAGGGCCTCCAGAAAAGAGAGGTCTAAATCTGGGAACCTCTGGAGAACCTGGTGACGAGCAAGGCAGAAGCCGTCCTGAAAGGCAACCTTCGCCATTTGATCAGACTCGTTCTTATCAAGCTCGAGGTCGTCAAGCTCGTCCTCCAGTTCAGCGATCTCCTCCTTCAGCGCCTTTATCTCCAGCGTCCCCTTGGACCCCTTCTTCAAAGACTCGACCTCAGCCCGGAGAGTATTATTCTCACTCGTCAACGACACTATAAGGCTGTCAGAACCAGCCTTGTGCTTGAGAAGATCTTCGTTGGCGGCGAGCATCCCCTTTATTTGATCACCGAGGTCAGCAATCTTCTGGGAGGAATCCTTTTGAAGTTCTTCTTTTTCCTTCCGGAACTCCTCCCGAAGGGCAGTCACTTCTTTCTCAGCAGCCTCTTTCAGCTGCTGGTTTTTGGCGGCCGACTCCGCGAGTGCGATCCTCGCCTCATTCATGGTCTAAGTGGCCGAAGTTCGGAAGGCAACCTCCCTGGCCACCCGAACTCGGAGAAAGCCGGCGTACCCCAGCAGCTGCAAAAAGATAAAACGCAAGGTCAGTAAGAGCCAAACACTTAGGAAAAAATTGAAGGGAAAGAGCTGTGAAGGATATACCTGAGCAGCATGCTCGGTGATCTTTGCGGCGAGGGTGTTATCCCCCGGATGGGCCGCCGCTATAGCCTTGAAGGAGGCCTCGGTGAGCACCCCCTTCGAAATTTCCTTAGCCATTTGAGGAACGTCCTCGGAGTACAAATTCATGTCCTCCGTGAACGTCCAGAAAGGCTCTTTGGGTATCTTCCCTTGCGGGATTTTGGCGTCCCGAAGAGCTCGCTTCCGAGCATGTTCGGCCGCCCAGTCAGGGGTAGTCAACTCCCCTGCGTGGCAAGAATGAGAAGGAGATTAAAGACAAAGAAGGCAATCCAGAAAAAACAAAGGAAGTACACTTTGTCTGGAAACAAACCTGGTGGAACCTCGGCAACGACGTCCTCGGAGTCCTCGGCCTCCTCGGTTGAAATGCCCTTGCCCTTCCGCCTGCGCCGCTCCTCGGCAGAAGGTACTTCTACCACTACATCAAGGAGGGCCTGCGACGCAGTAGGACTTTGAGGAGGGACGTCGGTTGAAGGGACCTCGGAAACAGCAGTCTCAGGCGCCGGAATCTCGGCTGTCCCAGGCTCCTCAGCAGTCTCCTCGGGAATTTCTTCTAGAGGAACCTGAGCAGGGGACCTCGGCCGAATCATCAGGCGGCGAAGTGACAGCAACCTCGGCGTCCTCGTTTCCCTCCCTAATACTTTCCAAATGGGAAGAAATAACAGTCTTCTTCGCCCGTTTAGACGAGGGACCAGCACCAACGGACTTTCGCCTTCGGGAAGCCACCTTCTTTGTCTACTCCCCCTTCTCCACTTGGCCGGAGAAAAGGGACTTGTAATAGGCGGCAGTCCCGTCGCCCATCTCTGAAAAAGGAGAGAAACATCAGCGTAAGTCCAAGGAAAAAAACAGCAAAGGAGTAGAAGATGACTCACTTTCGACAAGCGTTTCGAAAGAAATTTCCTCCTTAAGAAGCTTGACCAACCAGGAATCCTTCCCGGCGATGGCAGGAGCTGGCATCTTGAGGTCAGTCTTGTGCTCCTTTACCACCTTTAATTCCCGAAGGACCTCTTCGGTCATCAACTTCCAGTTGATTGGAAAAGGGTAAAGGGCGCGCGGAGCGACCTCGGGATCCCAGTCAGAGACAGCCCGAATGCGGGCGTCGAAATCCGCGAACACGGGAGCCAACTCTGGGGTCAGCAGCATCCTCGGATCAACAACGTCCACATCCAGTGTTCCCTGAGCCCATTTGGTCAGAACGTACGACCAGGCCTCGTCCATCTTCAGGAAGAAGAACTTCTGTTGCCACCCCCGCCAGTTGCCACCCCCGCCAGCTATCCTTAGTGGCGAAGGTGAACATGAATTTCTTGCTCCCGGATCCCCGAGGTAGCATGAAATAGAAGCCACCCTTCGGGACCACAGAGAGCTTGTAGTACTGCATAAAGATTATGAAATGGGGTTCTATCCCGAAGACGCCACACATGCAGAGGTAGGCGTTAAAATAGCAGAACGAGTTCGGGGGAAGCTGGTTCACAGCAATGCCATGAAATTTGCAGAACTCGCACACCATCTTCGGGGGAGGATACCGAAGACCGGCCTTCAGCTGGGCTCGGAAAACGGTAACCTCCTTACTATGGTTTGAAAAAGCATAATGGCTAGAACGAGGCAGCCTAGTAATGGCGTAAGAGGGAAGAAAGAATTTTTTCTTCCACCTCTCTAACTTTGCAGGGGTGGTGCAACAAGGATGGGCTAAAAGAGGCTGCCAGCTCTCAGGAATGGGCATTTTCGACATGAAAACGAGTTTGAAAACGGAAGAAAACAGTTTCCAGAGAAAAACTCAAAAGAACAGAGGGATCAAAACGCTCTGGAAAACAAAAACCCACCGAAAGATTTGCCAAAATCTGAGGACGCCGTCGTGAAAGTTGGCTGGAAAAAAGCTCTGATTAAGGTAGCTCCGCCACAGAAAGCAAGAAAGTGCAAGAACAGGGGCAAAGCAGAGAAAAGAGCAGAAGAAAAAGCAAAGGGAACTTATGATGGAATGGGCTATTTATAAAGCCAGAGGTGGGTAACCGAAACATCGTCATAAGTACCCTTTGGAGGCGAACCGTCGCCGTAACTGCTCTCTGCACCTGAAAAGGCGTGCCCTCTGTAACCGACGCGACTCTCCTCCAATGGCAAAGCGCCACGTGTCAACCGCTGCGCAAAAATGGGGGACACGTCCTCCAAACGTCCCTTGAAAACTGGGACACGTCTTCTGACATCCCTGGAAAACTGGGACGCGCCGCTCAGACTGACACGCTTGGCCAAACAGACCTGCAGAAACAAAGAGCAGGCCAACTCGAGGACGCCAAGAGACAGGCTATGGCCGAACAGCCCATGACCTTCGGGCAAGAGGTGTATCTTCGGCACAGGCTCCGCCTCGAAGACACCAAAGAACAGGCCAAGGCCGAAGAGCCCATGATCTTCGGGCAAAAGGCGCATCCTCGGAACAGGTTAAGCTTCCAAAGAGACTCCCATAAACAACCTCGGAAAGAGATGCAAAACCGAAGTCTTCACTTCGGCTTTCCAAAGGGGGGCATGTGATAGCCAAACGCTATCGCCTCGATCTGGCCGAACTCCCTGCCACAAGAATGGCCAGAAGAAACTGGCGCTACCCGAGAAAAGGTGTGATCATGCACCTCGGGAGATAGCCGAAGAGCTCCGAGCCCGGCACGCCAGGAAAACCTGAGGACACTACTTGCCCCCCCAAGGTTGTGAACAGATCGCCTTCGGAAAAGCGGCACCAGACATAGCGAGCCGAACATGATATCCCCGAAGGCGGAACTCCCTGAAACTGGGAACCCCCGAACTGAGGGCTTGTTTCCCGAAGAGGCTCTGTCCGTACCAAAGGACAACCTCACCCAGGGACCTCGGGAGTACGGCAGGAGCATTTATGGAAGCATTTAAGGAAGCCTCTGACACATCCATTCGTAGACGCCACAATCTGCCTCAAAAGGTGCACTGCCACGCTGACGCCATCAGAATCACATCATGGCCCGTCTCAGCACATGGGTCAAGGCAACCTGCTACCAGCTATCTGTCTCCTACGCCCAGAAATTCAGGAACATCCGACCGAACACGTGTCACGATCTGAACGGGCTAGGTACTCCTATAAATACCAGGAATTAATACTTGGTAGGGGGCTGGTTGAAAAAACACTGCTCCCACACTCTGAGAAAATTGCCAGGCGAGACTCCTCAGCCCTTTGTGCTATTATCTCTGCCTTTCTCTCAGCCACCACTGACTTGGGCGTCAGAGGCTCCCCCCCCGGAAAAACACTCTGGGGGCCTCCTAACCCTTTGTTTCTGAGCTTTCAGGCACTCTCCTTTGGGTGATCCAATCCACCAGGCGTTCTTCCTCCCAGAAGTCTCTCCTCCAGTCATCATGACTCTGAACGATGAGGCCCCTGGCCATCAGATATCACTCCCATTACATAGGAGGGACAAATCCCATCTTGATCATACAAATCCCTCCGCATGATATGTGACATACCCAATGACCTCCTTCAAGTTCACTCAGTTACGAGCAACAAAGGAAAGTATCAAAGTATGTGACTCACATGTAGGGAACCTTGATGATCTTAAGTCGAAGGACTACATATACCATGATCACTATGAGAATCAGTTATGACACTCATATAACGATCCATATAGTGTTCTCATGGTGGGTCGGTCCAGTACATAAGTTCTCCAACTTGTACCCATATGCAGACTACATATCTCATGTTAGTCTCCACATATGCTAGTCGTTATGTATTATTGCAACCCGCTCCACAATAATACTAGAATAAGGACGTTTGAGAATATCATTATCCTAGGGTTACAATTATGTTTGTTAGGTTACACATAAACAAAAACAACAAACATAATTGCTGGATTAATGCCTTAATAAAATATCATGACTCAATGTGCAAAAATACAATCATCTCATAATTGGCCTTTTCGGCACAACATTAACAGGCCCATCACCGAAAGACTTCTCACCCAGATGAGACAAAGACGATTAGGAGCCTCTGACACATAGCCCTCCCACACACCCTGGACCTTCGGTCAAAACAGCTACAGCCAGTTGGGGGCGCTTGTTGCCGAACGTACGGATCAAATCCGGCTGACCACGTGTCATAATCTGAGACGAGCTGTAGTTGGAGGCCTTCTCCTCATGACCTCTTATAAATACCTGTGGAGAACCTTGGTAAGGACACAAGACACAAAAAACCCTAGCTATCTTTTGCTCTCCGTTCCTGTTTTCTTACCTTCATTCTCTAAAATACTGACTTGAGCGTTAGAGGCTTCTCCCTCGGAATCACACTTCAGGGAGTCTCTAACCTCTATTTTACTGAGTCTTGTAGCCACTTTCCTGCCGGAAGCCCTTCTCCAAGGCATCTTCACAACGGAGGTCATTTTCCCATACACCTTCATACCGAAGGTCCTGCTTGTAGCTGCACCATGTCATACAACGAGGATGCTGCCGAGCATCACTAGGTTGGTTGTGCCAACCTTCACCTTCCAGTCTTGTGTCGTCAGCTTTTGCAACTATCTTTCAAGAGTCACTGCATACTGTACCACTTTCTAGTGCCCACCTCGACGATTGTCAAGCACCTTCATATGCTCGCTCAAGGCCTTGGGGAGCTTCACTTCAAGCTCCTACTCTCAAGAAAAAATTACGAGAGTGCCACTCTTGTTGCATTGTAGCCTACACAACCAAGTGTCTATCACATAGGTCAGTGCATCCTTAGATCCTTTCAGTGTTTCCTAACCCATTCAGGTTTATAGGTTCAAGTTTAGGATCTTCTGGAGTAATCTACTTGGCACGATAGTACTTTTCACCTTGGAGGATTCCATACCCTTATGTGTAGCCTACCTCACGACTGAGGTGCAAAACAACTTCCTAAGATTGTGGTTACATCTTAACTACTTGCTCCAACGTGTTGCCCTACCTTGGTGCAAGCCAAACCAGCAACCGCAGTGTTACCACACTAGATTGCTAGTATCCATTCTTGGACCTTAACATCCATAAATGAACCTGACCTAATTTTGCCATTGTAACCCGTAGCCAAAGCCAAATGACAACTCACAGATGTTGCTTAGTGCAAACTACCCTAGAACAATGACAATCTAATAGATCTTAGTTCTTAGCCTCCAATGACCATGACCGAGCTCTAATACCAAACTAGCCTATGGAAACTTGTCCTACACTAGTCACAATTGGCTAATTGATTACATGCATAGAAGTTAAAACCTTCATGCTTCTAGTTAATTAGCATACTATGCAATCATGCATGGGTAAATCCTTTAAAATGATTGATTAAATAGGTAACAAAACATAAAACATTGCCATGGCATTTCATTAAAACTGAACATCAAAATTTTCAAACCATACAAAGCATTTATGTGGTTAGCTACATATAATCAACCATGTGTGAACATTCAAGCAAAAGTATACTACGGTCACACCCAAAAGTGACCTTAGAGTACATTACTCATACATGAACATCAAAGGCAAACTAGCGTATGAAAGCTATACACTGAACAACTTTACTGAGATCCATAACTAAGCTTCCACCTTAGAGCAAACTCCCAATAGCAAGCCTCGAAAGCCCTCCCTTGTGCTTCATTAGCCTCTGTTGGGCAAAAGTCAAATGCAGTTAGCAGTATAACACAACCAGCAAGCAAACCACAAACTAGAGTCATAAAGATTCAAATAAACTGTACAAATGCTTGCGAGCCTAGCTCAACAACCCTTTAATGGTTGCCAGCCTTACCGAACATATCTGCACAACAAAGACTAAGCGAGTGAGAATCAATGATTTTCAGTAAGGGATCCTTCAACCTGCAAGAAAAATATTGAGGACAAACATATATACAATATATATGAAACCTACTATGCGCACTTGCAGTCTGAGGGTCTAACATATGCGCATACATTTGAGTCCTTTGGCACCCTCCCTCTTCCTAGTTTTCACCCACTCTGGGGTAGTCTAGTTATGGTGCCAAAACTATGCATTTAAACTCCCAGGATTGGTAATGTTCTGTAGGCCATCAGAACACTACCCTTAGTGTGCATACCCAAGCGGCCCTCTTGGGCACTATGTAAACACATGCATATTGGTCTAACCATCACACACATATTCACATTTCATGCACACCATGGCAGCTAAGAAGGAAAACACTAGCACAAGTCTTAGTTTTGGCTTCCACACATTAGGCAATCTTGTTAAGTTCTAGTGACCAGCTACTGCACCTGTAACTTCCACTAATAAACTGTATCATTATAGCCACATACCCCCTTATTTTATTTGCTCTATTGTCAATTATAGACTTAGAGCAAAACCAAGGAATTTTTTTTTACATCAATAGCCCACCTATGGACCAAGTTATGGATTTTTTAAGTTGGTTACAAAATTCTGACCAAATGAACAGTAACTCAGCCAACTTTGCAATGTCGTATCTTTAGCTACAGGGCTCTAAATCTAGAAATTAAAAATCCCAGTTAACCCTATAGATCTCCTCTAGGTGTGGTAAAAATTTCATACTAAGATTCGTTCTACACAGGGAGATATTAAACTTTAGGTCCAGAGTCAAAATTCTGACAACTTTTGGACCATTTTAACCATACAATTTTTCCAATCCATGCAAACACTTCATTCACAAGGGGAAGTCCCTCCAAGGCTATCCCATATATGTCCATTACACATATGCAGCTTTGCACCACATCACTTACATAGCCAAAACATTACTCAAATGTTCACATACTTGTCTCATTTTACATACACTACATGTAAATGAATTCATTCACTAAAATATGGTCTTAACTCAGCTAAATACACAGCCTAAGTTACAGGAGTGCCTGAGACACAATGGACTCCAGAACAGGATGCTGGACAGCTGCTGCACAACACAATAAGTACCACCATTAAAAATACCATACGTGATCCTAAAATCTCCAAAATTTCCAGATCATAACTAGACATATGGAAGTTCGTGCACCTAAAATTTCAGACTAAAATTCAAACAAAAAGGTTAGTTTGAAGGTGATCTTTCAACTGGACCTGAAATGACAGAATTGAGAGGAGGAAGTTTCATTGAGAAACTTAGTAAGGGTAGCACTTGGATTCAATAGGCAATTTAACCATCATTAAAACCTGCATCCAAAGACACTAAAACACAAAAACCACAATGCATAGATACAAGATATAGCAACCAAATGCAGCAGCCAAGCAGAACCAACAAACACATGAAATGCAGCAGTAACAATATACCATAGGTTAGTCCATAAAACACATAATAAACATAACCAAATCACTATGTAAGCCCTCCTCAAGCTAATGCTTGGTCTTAGGAGGATTTTAGCACTAGTTAGTTCTAACTTTGGGCTCTAGAAACCCTTACTTTATGGCCATCATTGTGCAGTTCACACTAGGTCACAAAACCTTCAATAAGTGCACTCCCCTCACTAAGCTTGGTTCATCAAGCACATGGCTCTCTTCCAACCTTAGCCCTAGCTCCATGGATGTTTGAAAATTTTAGAAAATAGTCCATGACAGCAAGAGAACCCTTACCAAAGTGGGTAGGCCAAAAATCAAGCTTGATCCTTGAAGTATGCAAGAAATAGCTCTAGTTTGCTTCCAATTGCTTCCTTTTGCCTTCAATTTCAATCAATTGCAAGTTTGAAGGTGTGGTGGCTATGGAGGAAGTATGGCTATGTTCTTGGGCTTGGGGAGGACGAAAATGAGAGAGGAATAAGTGATTTCGCCACTTAAATGGCCTTAAATGAGCTTAAGGGCACAAAAACACACTAAACAAGCTTAACCTTGCTTTATGTCATTTTCCTTCTCACTAACTATGGTTTATTTGTCTTAAAATCATTGGTACACATGTGTCCAAAATTTTTGACTAATTATCAAGTCATGGCTGCCTCCGCCATGGTGGGATAACCTCACAATTCCACCCTTAGACTTAAGTCAAAAGCTTGAATACCTTAAGGTTTACACTGGGACATTTAGGTCATTATTTCCTTTTGATATGATCAAGGAATGCACACATGGAGAAGGAAAGGACCCATTGAATGTTTCTAGTGGACCTATGAGAAGGAAGAAAGCTAAGGAGCTCTCAAGTGCACTACAAGCCTTTGTTTCAAGTTTCTTCATGGAGAATGGACATGAAAGTTCACAAGGATCTGCTGGAACTTTCAAGACACCATATGGAGATGATGGAAATGCTTGGTACTTAGTTCTAGAGTGCTTAGACAATCCTTTAGGCTTTTCTTGGGGTCCAAGTTACCAATTTGAAACACTTTTAAGGTGGTGTTGATCATGCCTTTTACCCCCCACACTTCAATCACTATGGTGAGAATTATACAATATAATGGTTTTTAGCCATTATGACACACTTGTAATTCTCCCATTTTGTGAGGTGGTAACACTAGTCCTCTCACAATCGTCACTCTATGCCGAGCGAGTTCTGGCCCCTAACTCACTCCTAGTAAGCCTTAGCCTACTAGTGCAGAAAATTTAAACTTCCCTTGATTGTTGTGCAAGTGAACATGGTGGATACACCTCGCTTGAGTTCAAGGAACTCACTACGTGTACTAAGCCTCCACATAGTACCTCAAGTCTTTAGACTTGCCTAGGTTACTTGTGTACTAAGCTTCCACCCTTAACCCTTACCAAGATTGCACTAGGCTTTCACTTGCACCTTAAGTAACCTTGCTTAGGCTACAAGTGCGTTAAAGCTTCACTCAGGCACATACCTATCCACCATTACTTGGTTCACCCTAGTGGAGTGGCAATGGTCATGGTTGGACTCATAAATTCAAGGTTCCATTGGATCCTCCTAGGTGAACTAAGGTTTTCACATCAGGACCTCAAACCCAAAAGTTGAGCTAGGCTCCCGATGGTACTAAACCTTTTACCTGACTAATGGTGCTTTATTGTGACCATGTGTCCTCTCACTTTGATTGAAAACACCATTAAACCTAGGCTAAACCATGCTTGTAAAAAGCATGGAAATGATAGCCCTTCCTCTTAGCTTCACATGGAAACTTGAAGCGCACTAATTGGACACCCGAGCAAAAGGTTATGGCGAAAACACTACAACATGTCAATGATGTCAAGTGCTAGTGCCTAGGTACCAGAACTGGCACTGAGGTGCTAGAAGGCATTTCTATTTAGGCTCCAAATGGGGTTTTGGGCACTACAGCACCACCTAGCACCTAGGTGCCAGGCCCCTGAGGCCTGAACCTTCTTTTATGTGCCTAAGGCTCTTTGGGGCCTTCCAATACCTCCCTATGGCTTTAGGAACACCTCTTCGTGCCTCAAATCTACATGTACACATGCACTAGGCCACAATGCACCATTTAAACCAATCCTATGATGCCCATAAACACCACACAACTCATTAAATTGCCACTAATCCACCATAACCAATGCCAACCACCTACAATACCATTCACTAATTCACATGAATTCTACTACAAGCAAGCAATGAATGGCATTATTCAAGCATGATTCATAAATCCCTAACCTCAATTAACCTTGAACTAGCAACAATCAAGCACCACAAGAATCAAACTCCAAGTCCCAAGTGTTCCACTAGGTTCCTAGGTTCCAACACACAAACAAAGGTTCATAGCACCAAATTAACACTAACCCAACAAAACCCAAGCTTGATTAACCTCAAGAAACAAGATAAATCAAGGATCAAATCCATACCTTATACACACACTATGCCCAAGCAAGAAAAATGCTCAAAGAAGCTTTAAACCAAGAAAAAAAGTGCAAAGCAAGCTACCTCCCACTCGAGCACCAAGAAATCATGGATTGAGGAAGGATTTGGCAAGAAATTGAAAGGCAAATAGAGGGCTACGAATTTGGGCTACAAATGGGGTGAATAGTGCCAGAATTTTGGCCCTAAAGGTGTTTTAAACACAAAATCTCCTCTCCTCCCAAACCTTTTCAAAAGTTGCAAAAATACCCATTCCCCAAATAGTAACTAGGTAATTAAAAAATTTGGCAAACTTTGCTAACTTGGGCTTTGGGTTTTTATAACATCATTTTTACTCCCAGGACTCGTCCCACCCTTCCAGGTAGCAAAATAACCATTTTGTCCCTAGGCAAAACTTTGTGCCATAAACCACTTGGAACCTACTAAACCTTTAATAACTTATTTGATCAAGCTAATTCACCTTTACATAAGGCATTTAAACTAGTTATTTATGAATTTACATAGCTCACTGAGCATTTTGCTAGGAGGGGTATATCAGGGGCACTTCCTCTGTCCACTTTGTGCAATAATCTACTACAACGACGTAGAACTTCACTCCTTTAAGGGCCATTAGGAGAGGACCAATGAGGCCAATTCCCCAAACTGTGAAGGGGCAAGGATAGTTAGCTGAAGTGATTATTTACAAAGGTGTTCTATGGATGGGTGAATGCCATTGACACTTTTTGCATCATTTGACAAACTACCGCACATCCTTAGAGTGGGCCAAAAAAATCCTTGCCGAAGTAGTACTCTTGAAAGCCTTTCAGTCATGATGTGGGACCTATAGACTTCTTCACGAACTTCTTTCAGGACTGTTTCGGCGTCTTCTTCACTGATACACCTTTGCAAGGGATTTATATACCCTTATTAGTGCAACTCTTCCCCAACCGTGAAGTACTTTCCAAAACTACTTCATACCTTTACAGCTTCCTTAGGGTCTTTGGGCAAGGATGAACTAATCATATATTCCTTTATAGAATCTTTCCACCCCTTGTTCATTGTCGTGAGTACCATTACTACCATTACGTTTATGCTCAGATGATCAAGTACTTCAGTGGACTGTGTTGCCAATATTTTTACTTTTATGTTCTTTTTTCAAGGTAACTTTTCTATCTTTACCTTGTCAAATTCTTAGATTGGTTTTTTGATAAGGTCATGGTATTTTGCCAGGCTGGGATCCTTGGCACCATATTCACTCCTCATGTACCGAACTACCAACTATGAGTCACTATAGGCCTTCAAATTCTTGACACCAACTATTTTTGCCAATCATAATCTTGCTACGAGGGCTTCACACTCGGCAATGTTGTTGGTGACTTGGAATCCAAATTTGATAACTTTCGACGCTTCCATTCTTCTGGGCCTCGAAGTATTATTCCAACTACCTGGTGTTTTGATCTTGAAGCACCATCTACAAATAGTGCCCATTTGGGCTCCTCATCTTTGAGGCCATTGAGGTTATCATCAGTCTTCGGTAGTTTGGTGATAAAATCTGCTAAAGCCTGGCCTTTTATGGCCTTTCTTGCTTCGTATGTAATATCGTACTCATCGAGCTCTATACACCATTTTGATAGCCAACCTAAGTGGTCCACCTTTTTCATGACCTCCTGAAGAGGTAGGTTACATTGGACCATAACAGAATGTGCTTGGATATAAGGGTAAAGTCCCCTGCTTGCCATAACTAAGGCATAGATGGCTTTCTAAATTAATGGGTACCTAACTTCGATACCATGCAAAGATTTGTTGACATAGTATACCAGCCACTATTTTCCTCCTTCTTCCCTAACTAGTAGCAAACTGTTGGGGTTTTGGGAGCCAAACAAGCGTAGCGGAATTTAACCGAAACTCTCCAACATCCAAGTAAACCGGGGTAAACTGGGCATTCAAAAATTTTCATAGCTGATTTTTTATTGAGATCTCTCACCCAACTATAGAGTCGAATCACAAAACCTGAATAGTTGACGTGTTCAAGCTGTCTATGGTATCCACACGAGCCCCTCAGGATCACCACGCTTCCACCATGTCCCGGCAGATGCATTTCACTTACATTCGCAATGCTAGCTTGCATCCTCCAAGGAATTGCAAGAGAAGAGTGCGGCTGTCCTTTTAGGAGGATAGGGCAAGAAGCTACAAATTTCTCACTAAAGGTTATATTTATAGTGAGACTCAACTTCCAGGTCTAATGGGTTTCAAAGCCATAATCCAATTAGGCTTCAATTTCAGGCTTAATAATGGCTCAACTTTTGGGCGCATTATTAATTCAAAATTATTGTGAAACCATAACCTAAATAATTAGCCCATGCACTTTACTGATCCAAATAGTTCTATGTGTGCGACCCAATAGGCTCTTACCATGCTGGCAATGATCATAAATCACATTTATGATCATGAGCAATGAGCGGTGTCTAGCAACATATTATTGCTACCCAAGTGACAAGATTGTCGGTGGTTCGACTAAACCTTTATGATCATCACCGATGTATGCCATTGTCCATTTTGGCCAAGATATCAAGACTAAGCATGAGACATGGAATGTGTCACTCTCGTATAACTCAATCTTTGGATTCTTGATTACCGAGTAGACCAACTTAAACTGATGACATTGATATCATATATCAACTCATCCAAGCATGGCCATGCATTTTTCTAAGTCTTAATCTATCAAGCGGCCCGAAGATATCACTCCCGTTACATAGGAGGGACAACTCGCATCTTGATCATACAAATCCCTCCACATGATATGTGACATACCCAATGACCTCCTTCAAGTTCACTCAGTTACGAGCAACAAAAGGAAGTATTAAAGCATGTGACTCACATGTAGGAAATCTTGATGATCTTAGGTCGAAGGACTACATATACCATGATCACTATGAGAATCAGTTATGACACTCATATAATGATCCATGTAGTGTTCTCATGGTGGGTTGGTCCAGTACACAAGTTCTCCAACTTGTACCCATATGTAGACTACATAACTCATATTAGTTTCCACATATGCTAGTCATTATGTATTATTGCAACCCGCTCCACAATAATACTAGACTAGGGACGTTTGAGAATACCATTATTCTAGGGTTAAAATTATGTTTATTATGTTATGTAAAAATAAAACAACAAACATAATTTCTGGATTAAAGCCTTAATAAAATATCATGACTCAATGTGCAAAAAAACAATCATCTCATGATTGGCTTTTGGGTACAACACTAACACAAAGTTACTACTTTATCGGTAATTGCAAGGTAGAGGATGTGAGGTTCTCCCTCCCTAGGTTGCAAAAGTGTTGACAAGTGGGTTAAGTAGTTTTTGAGTTCATCCCAAGCATTTTGGCAATCTTTGTTCGAAGGGTGTTCCTTAGAGTCAAGATGCCTTCATTATTGGCTACTTTAGTTAGCACTTTGAAGAATGGTTAACAATGATCTCCGTATCGGGAGATGAATCTACTAAGGGCCATTATTGTTACCCACCCCAGGGTAATCTAGTTATGGTGTCAAAATTGTGCATTTAAAAATCCTAGGATTGGTATGTTCTATAGGCCACCAGAACAATACCCTTAGTGCAGATGCATATTGGTCCAACCATTACACACACTTTCACATTTTATGCACACCATGGCAGCAACCAAGGAAAACACTAGCACAAGTCTTAATCTTGGCTTCCACACATTAGCCAATCTTATTAAATGTAAGTGACCAGCCACTGCACCTGAAACTTCTTATAAAATATTGTATTAACATAACCATGTAACCCTCTATTTTCTTTGCTTCATTATTAGGTAGAGTCTTTAAGCAAACCAAAGAATTTGGTTTTACAGCAATAGCCCACCTAATCACCAAGTTATGGATTTTTTAAGTTGGTTACAAAATTCTAACCAAATGAACAGTAACTTAGCCAAATTTGCAACATCATATCTTTGGCTTCAGGGCTCCAGATTTAAACATTTCAAATCCTTGTTCAACCTTTAGATATTCTCTAGGTGTGGTCAAAATTTTATACAAGATTCAGTCTACATAGGGAGATATAGAACTTTGAGTGCGGAGTCAAAATTTTGGTCACTTTATGACCATTTTGCCCGTACAAAATTTCATAAGTATCCAAACACTTCATTCACAAGGGGTAAGCCCTCCGAGTCTATCCCATACATGTCAATATACATAGGAATTTCATTCTATTGCATCAAGCAACTTTATGTGGCCAAAACAGGATTTACAAGTAAGCAGTGTATCATTCACACTTAGGCAGCTTTGCACCACATACATAGGCAAAACAGTACTCAAATGTTCACATACTTGTCTCATTTTACATACACTACATGTAAATGCATACATGCACTACTTAATCATCTTAACCTAGCTAAATATGTACCCTAAGTTATAAGAGTGCCTGAGACACAATGGACTCTAGAAACAGGATGCTGGACAGCTGCTACCTAACTTAATAAGCACCATCACTTAAACTACCAAATGTGGTCCTAAAATCACCAAATTTTCCATGTCACAACTAGATACATGGAACTTAGAATACCAGAAATCTCAGGTCAAGAATCAAACAAAAATGGTTAGTTTGAATGTGATCTTTCCGCTGGACCTGGTATAGCATAATTGAGGGGAGTAAGTTTCACTATGACACTCTCAGTTTCTTAAAGAAATGTGATCCACATTAAAACCTACATCCAAAGACACTAAAATAAAAAACCACAATGCATATATACAAGATATAGCAACCAAATGCAGCAGCCATTCATAACCAACAAACACATGAAATGTGATAGCAACATAAACCATAGGTTAGTCTATAAAACTTACAATAAACATAAGTAAATCACTATGGAATCCCACCTCAAGCTAATGCTTGGTCTTATGAGGATTTTAACACTAGTCAGTACTAACTTTGGGCTCTAAAATTCATTGCCATCATTGTGCACTTCATACTAGGTCATAAAACCTTTAATAAGTGCACTCCCTTCACTAAGCTTGGTTCATCAAGGTCATGGCTCTCTTCCAAGCTTAGACCTAGCTCCATGGATGCTTGAAAATATGGTAAACAATCCATGAAAGTAGTAGAACCCTTACCAAGATGAGTAGGATGAATTTGAAGCTTGATCCTTGAAGTATTCAAGCAATAACTCTAGTTTGCTTCCAATTGCTTCCTTTTGCCTTCAATTTCAATCTTGGAGGCATGGTGGCTATGGAGGGGCTATGGAAAAAGTGTGGAGGAGGGTGGTTGCTAGTTGGGTCAAATATGAGGGAAGAAAAATTGAGTTTGGCTTCTTAAATTAGCTTGAAGACATTAAACATCCTTATTAGCCTTAATTGTGCCTTATGTCATTTTCTTTGCCCATAAGCATGATTTTTTTGTCCTAAAATTATTGGTGCACATTTTTCCCACCTTTGTTACTATTTATCATGCCATAGTCGCCTCCCCAATGGTGGGATAACTGGCAATTCCACCCATTTACTTAAGTCAAAAGCTTGAACACCTTAGGTTTACACTAAAACATTTAGGTCCTTAATGCCTTTAGTGTTTCCTTTGTCCAAACTTGTCTTCCATGAGCAATTTGGTCCTCCAATAGCACTTTCATACCATTCATTTCCTTCCTATAACTCTCCAAGGCCCTTTTCTGAGAGTTTTGCAATTAAGTACTAGAGTTTGAAAAACCTTACAAAAGGGTCCATAGGTTACTTGAAAAATAAGCAATCCTTAAGGCTTTTCTTGGGGGCCAATTTACCAACTTAGAACATTTTTATGGACATGTTCATTATACCTTTTATGCCTTATACTTCAATCACTATGAAGAGAATTACACAATATAATCGTTTTTTAACCATAATGCCACACTTGAAATTCTTCCATTTTTGTGAGGTTGTTATGGCCCTTCTAGTGGGAAGAAAAATTGAAGAAGGTAAAGTGATCTAAAATAAGTTTAGAACCTTAATTTAAGTTCACATAGCAAGAATAGAGAATTTTAGTAAAGTTCACTAAGTTCCGAAAAGAATAAAGCACTGAACGAAGGTTAGGGGCAAAATGGTAATTTTTGCATCCTGAATAGCCGGGAGAAGTCTCAAGGGTTTTAAAATGAATTTTTATAACTTAACTTCCAACCTTAACTCAAACTTAAAGAATAAACAAGAATTTAATCAAGAATGACGAAGTTACGAAGATAGGGGCTTAATTGTATTAAGCTTAATACTTTGATGGCTTGTATGTTAAGGGAGGGTTTAAGAAGGGGAAAGTGAGAGTGGCTGCCATATTTTCGTGTTCATCCTGTCCACTCTCATTTCTCCCTCCAATTCTCCTTAGAATCAAGAAATTCTTGGTGGAACAAGAGGTTATCAAAGTATATAAGCTAGGAGAAGGCAATTTCAAGCTTAAAAACATGATTTTGAAGCTTGGAGGGGCATTTTTCTACTTCCCCTATTTTTGAACGAGGTAAGAAACATGTTCTTGATTGAATTCATGTTTGTTAGTTAGTTTGAAGCTTGGGTTTTGGTTAGAGAGTGAAGTTTTGATGTTTGGTGCCATTGTTTTTTATTCGAACTTGTGTAGAACTTTGGTGAGCTTGGATGAATGAAAAGGGAATTGATTCTTACTTGTTACTTTGAGTTGAGGTAAGGGAGATATGTTTGCAAGTTCATTTGATGCCATTAGCTTAAGTTTGGTTGAAGAATTCGAGTGGTTTTGGCTATGGCATTAGTTAAAGTTTTGGTTGAATTGTGGTGGACGAGGAATTGGGAGGATTGGATTGATATTGGAAGGCATCATAGCTTAGCTTGTGATAGTTGGTTATGTTCTATGCAACATGTTCTAAGTGTGTATGAAATTTGGAGGCATTCCATGCATGTTTGATATGTGTAGGAATCGTCCAAAGTTCATAGCAACAAAATGCACCAGTTTCCGCATTTCTGCAGATTGGCGATGTGTCACCAATTACAGGTTCACCCCAGCGACGTGTCGCCAATCCAGAAAAGTGTCTCAGAACTTTACCAACTGTGACAACGAGTCGCCACAGTTGGCGACGCGTCACCACAGACAGAAATGCTAAATTTTTCACATTTTGCTCAAGTGATCCAAGTGAGACCTAGGAGGGTTCTTAGCATGCCTAGGGGTCTAAGGATTCCTGGGGTACTCCAAGACTTCCAAAAGTACCACAAAATATAAGAGTTTCCTTAAGTTTTATAGATTTTTAAGGTTGCTTGTGCAATAAGCAAGGAAACTATGTTACAAACAAACATAATTAGCTACCACTAGCTCAGGTGAGAAGTTTAGAACCCTTGTTGGCCTAGTTGTGCCGTAGCCATGAGGTCTCAAGGTGAAACATTGTTCATCTAGTCTACAACAACGAGGCCTTGTGGCCTAGTCTACAAAGTTCCACCATAATTCCCCTACATAACGACTATGGGAAGGCTACATGATTGCATCAAGTAAGCTTCGGCTTGCTAGGAGTGGGTTAGTGATCAGAAGTCGCTAGGCACGGAGTGATGCACCATGAGGAGGACTAGTTTGAGGAGAGGTCTTTATGGCCTAGTTATATGTGCATATATTAGACCCTTATGCTGTGTGAGCTCGCAGCAAGGTTACATATGTTCATCATATGGCCAATCCTAGTAACTTTCTTGCAGGTACACTGAAGACCCCTTACTGAAAATTGTCGAATTCTCACTCCCTACTTTTATTATGCAGAGCCTGAAGTTGCTGGAACGGGTAATCGTTGAGGATTATCACGGTAGTGTTCTTTTGTGTGTACAGGTATGGCATTTGAGAATCTTGGTGATTCTAGTCTACATGGTGTATTTAGTTGGCTTGTTGGTCAAGTAATAGTACTAACTAGTATCTTCCTTTGGCTGCAGAGCCTAGTAGCACTTCGCAAAGGACTTTTGAGACTCACCACTAGGACGTGAATCCGAGGTGGGAGTTAAGTCAAAAAGATCTCAGTAGAGAATTGTATTTATACAGTACTTTTAGTTGCCTCCATAGTCTATGTTATGAGGAGTCCTCGACTCTAGGATTGCTCTTGGGTGAGGGCATTAGTCTACTTTATGTATGGATGTTCTCACGAGTTGTTATGTGTAGTGAACTCACACAAATGTTGATTTTATATGCTTTGGGTATTTTTATTTATTTTGTGTAGAAAATTACTCGGTTGAGTTAATGTTTTATGGTTTTAATAAACCAAGTCAAAGCATGAAGAGCATGCATATCCCATATTCTAGGATAATCAACTAGTATCATGGGATTTAATCAACACACATACATAACGAGCCAATTGTAATCCACCATGAGACCAGCTCTCACAAGGCTTCCTGGGCAGGGCACGCGCGGTCGCGTCAGTTTTTGGTATTAGAGCTGAGGACTCATTTCATAGATATTGGAGGCTGAGACTGAGGTCTAGTTTGGAAATTCCATGTGCTAGGAAGTTAGTACTGACCAACATATGGGGAATATTGTCTAGCTGTGGTTGCAGGTTGCTATGGTTGACACTAGGTCAGGAGCTTCAAGGGGAACTAGGGAACCTGGTGAAGGTTCTAGTGACCCAGTTGTGGCCAGACTGGATGAGATATCCAGGGTATTACAGGGGTTAACACAGATTATGGCCCAAGTGGCACAGGGTATGAACACCCTTATGACTGAGATGTTCAGGGATTATGAGGACAGAGATGCTGTTCAGGAGGATAATGACCCATAACAGGATTAGGAAAGGCATGCTGAGCAACAGCAAGTGCCTAGGGCTCATGAACACAAAAATCATGTTCATGAAGAGGAAGAAGAACCAAAGGTGATGGAGGCTCCAAGGAGGGGAGACACTCCACATCAGATCAGATTGTTGGAGAAATTCAAGACTGTTGATCCATTAAGCTTTGATGGGACAGGCGATCTTGACAGAGTAGAGGACTGGTTGTCTAGAATGAATAGACTTTTACTTGTGGTGGTTATGAGTCAAAACAGAAGATGATTCTAGTGCCTTTCTTTCTGATAGGAAGAGCTAGTCTATGGTGGGATGATGTGATGGAGTTGTTGAAGTAAAGTAATGGTACCCGCCCAGAGCATAAGAAAAAGGTGCTCAAGTGGTCAGACTTTAAAAAGAAGTTCAGACATGAGTATATCAGTGAAGCTGCACAGGATCAGAGGAGGATTCAGTTTCAGAATCTGATACAGCGAGAGATGTCTATGTGAGAGTATGAGCAGTGATACAATTCTCTTATCCAGTATGCTCCATATATGATGGGCAATGATGAGTTGAAGGCTAAGAAGTTCTTCCAAGGGTTGAAACCTGTATTCAGGAGGTATATGGCGACAGTTGATATTAGGAGCTATCGCCATATGGTTTAGAAGGCGTTGGCCTTAGAAAGGGAATTTGAGGATTCCAGGGCATTTAGAAAAAAGATGGAGGTTGGACCAGCCAACCTAGGAAAGAGTGCTGGGAAGCGACCAATGGTGGAAAATCAAGGTCCATCCAAGAGAAGGAGGACGGGTTTATGTCCTAGATGCAGACGGTTTCATGTTTGAAGTGTTGGGTTTCGGGAGCCAAACAGCTATCTCATATTAGTCTCCACATATGCTAGTCGTTATGTATTATTGCAACCCGCTCCACAATAATACTAGACCAGGGACGTTTAAGAATATCATTATTCTAGGGTTACAATTATGTTTATTAACGTTACGCAGAAACAAAACAACAAACATAATTGCTGGATTAATGCCTTAATAAAATATCATGACTCAATGTGCAAAAAATACAATCATCTCATGATTGGCTTTTTGGGCACAACACTAACAATCTCCCACTTGCACTAAAAGCCAATCATCCATGTATCTAATACCGATGGACCTAGAATGGCTATCATGCTTCTGCTGCGTAAGGGGCTTTGTCAGTGGATCAGCAATGTTGCTGTCTGTCGAAGTCCTGCATATCCTTACATCACCCCTCTCGATGATCTCCCTGATGAGATGATAGCGTCGGAGTATGTGTTTGGATCGCTGGTGAGATCGAGGTTCCTTAGCCTGTGCGATTGCTCCATTGTTGTCACAATAGAGCTCTATCGGGTCGGCAATGCTTGGAACCACTCCAAGTTCAGTGATGAACTTCTTGATCCAAACTGCCTCCTTCGCAGCATCAGAGGCGGCAATGTACTCAGATTCTGTTGTAGAGTCAGCTACTGTCTCTTGCTTTGAACTCTTCCAGCTCACAGCACCACCACCAATACAAAACACATAACCAGATTGCGATCTAAAATCATCCTTATCGGATTGGAAGCTTGCATCGGTGTAACCCCTTACAACGAGCTCATCTTCACCTCCAAAGACCAAGAATGCATCCTTAGTCCTTCGTAAGTACTTAAGGATGTTCTTAACAGCTGTCCAGTGACTCTCACCGGGGTTCGATTGGTACCTACTCGTCATGCTCAAAGCATATGAGACATCGGGACGAGTACATATCATGGCATACATGATAGATCCAATTGCTGAGGCATATGGAATCTTACTCATGCGCTCTCTCTCCTCGGGTGTACTCGGACACTGAGATCTAGAAAGAGTGATACCATGTGACATGGGCAAGAATCCTTTCTTGGAATCTTGCATGCTAAACCTCTTTAGCACCTTGTCAATATATGTACTTTGACTTAGGCCAAGAAGCTTTCTAGATCTATCTCTATAGATCCTGATGCCTAACACATAGGCTGCTTCACCCAAGTCCTTCATAGAGAAACATTTCCCTAGCCAAGTCTTCACAGACTGTAGCTCAGGAATGTCATTCCCGATGAGTAGTATGTCATCTACATACAACACCAAGAAGACAATAGCGCTCCCACTAACCTTCTTGTAGACACAAGGTTCATCTTCATTTTTGATAAAACCAAACTCTTTGATTGCATCATCAAAATGAAGATTCCAACTTCGAGAAGCTTGCTTCAGTCCATAAATGGACCTTTGCAACTTGCACACTTTATTGGCATTCTCAGGAGTGACAAAACCCTCAGGTTGTGTCATGTACACATCCTCAAGTAGCTTTCCATTTAGGAATGCAGTTTTGACATCCATTTGCCATATCTCATAATCATAGTGTGCAGCAATAGCAAACAAAATTCGGATGGATTTAAGCATAGCAACTGGTGAAAAAGTTTCATCATAGTCAATACCATGAATTTGCTTGAAACCTTTTGCAACCAATCGTCCCTTAAAGGTAATCACATTACCATCCATGTCAGTTTTCTTCTTGAAAACCCATTTGCACCCTATGGGTTTTACCCCTTCAGGTGGGTCAACCAAAGTCCATACTTGGTTTTCATACATGGATTCCATCTCGGATTTCATGGCCACTAGCCACTTCTCAGAGTCAGGCCCCGACATAGCTTGTTGGTAGGTTGTGGGCTCATCCTGATCCATGAGCATCACATCACCAGTGTGAGTCACGAGAAATCCATATCTCTCGGGCTCACGCCGAATCCTACCAGACCTACGTGGGCTCTGTGCTACAGGAACAGACTCTTGAACCACAACATCTTGTGGTGTCTGTTCAGGTTCCATTTCAGGTTCGATGTCTCCTTGTTGTTCTTGAATTTCTTCAAGTTCTACTTTCCTCCCACTAGTTCCTTTAGAGATAAACTCTTTCTCCTAAAAAGACACCAGTTCGAGCAACAAACACTTTTTGCTCAGAAGGATTGTAGAAATAGTAACCCTTTGTTTCTTTGGGATACCCAACAAAAAGGCATTTTTGAGATTTGGGCCCTAGTTTGTCAGAGGATTGACGTTTCACATAAGCGTCACAGCCCCAAATCTTCATAAAAGACAAATTGGGACGCCTCCCACTCCATATCTCATATGGTGTCTTTTGAACCGATTTAGATGGAACTCGGTTTAGTGTAAAAGCGGCTGTCTCTAGAGCATGTCCCCAAAAGGAGTTTGGAAGGTCAGCTTGACTCATCATAGAGCGAACCATGTCTAACAGAGTTCGATTTCTCCTTTCAGATACACCATTCCATTGAGGTGTACCTGGTGGAGTGAGTTGTGATACTATACCACACTCCTTCAGATAGTCAAGGAATTCTCGATCCAAGTACTCTCCACCTCGATCTGATCGAAGCACTTTGATACTCTTCCCGAGTTGATTCTCTACTTCATTCTTGAATTCTTTGAACTTTTCAAAGGATTCTGACTTGTGTCTCATAAGATACACATAGCCATATCTGCTGAAGTCATCAGTGAAAGTAATGAAGTATTGGAAACCTCCTCTAGCTTGTGTAGACATAGGGCCACATACATCACTATGTATGAGTCCTAGTAAGTCATTAGCCCTTTCACTTTGCCCTGTGAATGGGGCTTTGGTCATCTTGCCCAACAAACATGACTCACATGTCTCATATGATTCAAAATCAAATGAGTCCAAGAGTCCATCCTTATGGAGCTTGGATATGCGGGTCTCATTTATATGGCCCAAGCGACAGTGCCAGAGATAGGTCGGGTTTGAATCATTTAATCTGACCTTCTTGGTATTCACATTATAGATTGGATCTTCGAGGTCTAGAACATACAACCCATTGCTAAGTTGAGCACTACCATAAAAGATTTCATTCAAATAAATAGAACAACATTTGTCCTTTATTATAAATGAAAAACCTTTCTTGTCCAAACAAGAAACAGAAATCAAATTTCTACTAATAGTAGGCACAAAGTAGCAGTTGTCTAATTCTAAAACTAATCCACTAGGTAAAGTGAGAACATAAGTCCCTACGGCTAAGGCAGCAACCCTTGCTCCATTTCCAACACGTAGGTCCACTTCACCTCGGGCCAATCTTCTACTTCTACTTAGATCCTGCACATTTGCACAAATGTGAGATCCACATCCAGTATCCAATACCCAAGATGAGGAAGTAGAAAAGTTAGCCTCTATAACAAAAATACCTGAAGTGGAAGTCTTACTTCCCTTTTCCTTAGCAAGTTCTTCAAGATAGAGCTTGCAATTGCGCTTCCAGTGTCCAGGTTGCTTACAATGGAAGCACTCCCCTTCCTTTGCCACACCACCCTTTGGTTTCAGTGCAGCTGAAGAAGAATTAGCATTGGACTTTCCATTAGCTTTATCCTTCTTCTTGTTGGCTTTTCCCTTTCCCTTGCCCTTTTGAACCATCAAAATGGGCTTAGCCTTCTTAAGGTTTTGCTCAGCAGTTCTCAACATGTTGAGCAATTCAGGGAGGGACTTGTCAAGGTCGTTCATGTTATAGTTCATGACGAACTGACTGTAGCTTTCAGGCAACGATTGCAAGACTACATCAATAGCCAACTCTTTCTGAAGAGCAAATCCCAAATTCTCAAGATTCTCAATGTACCCAATCATCTTGAGCACATGAGGACCCACGGGACTTCCCTCAGACATCTTGCACTGAAACAATGCCTTAGAGGTCTCAAACCTCTCATGCCTAGCTTGCTCTTGGAAAAGCATTTTGAGATGTTCGATCATATCGAACGCCCCCATGTTCTCATGTTGCTTCTGAAGCTCAGATTCCATGGTAATAAGCATGAGGCATGCAACATCCAAAGCATCATCAGAATGCCTCTTGTGAGCATCCCTTTCAGCTCTTGGAGCAGTGGCAGCAGGCTCATTCGGAATGGGCTGCTCTAGGACATAAGCCTTTCTCTCTTGTTTGAGGACTATCCTCAAGTTTCGGTACCATTTGAGAAAGTTGGTCCCATTCAGTTTTTCCTTCTCAAGGATCGATCGCAACGAAAGTGTCGATGTGTTTTGTGCCATGGTTATCTACAACAGTAAATATGCAGTGTAAGAGTCATGTATTTTAATTCATTTAATAAGGACTTTTATTAAACGATACTCCCACTATTTTCCTCAAAATAATAACCCTCGATATTATTTCGGAACACCTCGGCGCTAAGGTATTCTAGTGGGCCAAGATCCATATTTGACCACAACCTGAGTCAGCTTTGGCTTTTCTCTCAAGTTACAGCTATTTAGGTAGGCAACTCCTTGCCAATTGCATCTTATGCAACTCTTGGATAGTTGGGTGAACAACACTTGTCCAAGCTCATCTCATGAACTTAAGCCCAACTCTATGCCTCTAAGTCCCTAATCCTATTAGGATGACTTAGTTAAGTCGAACCCAAAGTTAGCAAGTTTGGATATCACTATTATCCCATCGCGCCTTACCAAGATGAACATAGGTGCTTTGCTTTGGCAAACCCACCTAATGTTGATCAAAGTCTTGACGAGTGCCAACATTTGGAAGGCATCACATTTAATGACTTAATATTTGTTTGAGGGATTTTTTCTTTTGATCTCACCAATTTGTTATCTCCGGTTGTCTTATACATGCATCACATACAAATATAAAACATGCATCTCATGCTTACAAGAAAGTAAACGTGACATGGTTATAGCCCAAACTATGCGATATTCTCAAGCCAATGAGAATATCATAAAAGCCTAAGAAAAGAAAAGAGTCTTCACAAGCTCCTTCTCTTCCTTTCTTGGTTGCCCTTTTGTTGTCACCTCCTTGGACATACCACCTTGGATGATCCCATAATGCACCATTACATCAATAATAGAAACCTCGAGTTACATTCGAGGGGAGTAAGGTGAGAAGAGAATGTACAATGAGAGTGATAAGAAAAGGCACGACTCGCAGGCCGTATTTACAAGTACAACCAATCAAGGGCTATAACCATGCACCATGCTTCAAACACCAATCAGCATATCATGTCAAATCTCATTCAACAAAGATGCATGCCAATTTTCGTGCGTTGATTAACCAGTTTTTATTTATGTGGCGCTTCGCATACGGCGGTCCCGCTGGCCGGTCAGCGGGCGGTGGTTCCGCTGACCGGTCAGCGGACGAGGTCAAGGGGAGCCGCCCTTGCGGGGGGCGTGGGGGGCAGCGCCCCCCCGGCGCAAAAAATTTGTCTTACAATTGCTTAGCCCGAAATCTTCTATTTCGAGCAAGTAGGCACCCGAGACTCCTCCATTCGAGCCACCAAAAATACCTTACTTTCGGTGCCCGAACAGGCCGAATCCGAACAAAGCTAGGGTTTTTGCAACTATTGCAAGAATCCTAATCCATATAGGTATCTCATACCATTCAATTTCGGGTTAATCTCATTAACCAATTAGTGTCGTTTCTTCATATATGTCATATGTTCATTACGAGTTCCAGTTTCATGCATCATGAGTCAATCTAATTAATCATGGCTGAAAAGTAACCGAACACATAACATCATGTGATTCAACATCAATCCCGATTTAGGGTTTCACCAGTAGCTTTGATACCACTGATGGGTTGCGGGAGCCAAATAACACAGCAGAATTTAACCGAAACCCTCCAAGATCCAAGTGAAACGGGGTAAACCGGGTGTTCGAAAATTTTCATACCTAATTTTCAGTTGAGATCTCTCACTCAACTGTAGAGTTGAATCACAAATCCTAAACAGTTGACGTGTTCAGGCTCTCTATGGTATCCACACGAGCCTCTCGGGAACACCATGCTTCCACCGCGTCCCGGCAGATGCGTTTCTCTTGCGCTCGCAGTGCTAGCTTGCGTCCTCCAAGGAATTGCAAGAGAAGAGTGCGGCTGTCCTTTTGGGAGCCTAGGGCAAGGAGACCTGCGAATTTCTCACTAAAAGTTGTATTTATAGTGAGACTCAACTTCCAGACCTAATGGGTTTCAAAGCCCTAATCCAATTAGGATTTAATTTCGGGCTTAATAATGGCTCAACTATTAGGCCCATTATTAATACGAAATTATTGTGAAACCATAACCCAAATTATTAGCCCATGCACTCTAATGATCCAAATAGCTCTATGTGTGCGACCCAATAGGCTCTTACCACTTTGGCAATGATCATAAATCACATTTATGATCATAAGCAATGAGCGGTGTCTAGCAACACATCATTGCTACCCAAGTGACAAGATTGTCGATGATTCGACTAAACCTTTATGATCATCACCGATATATGCCATTGTCCCTTTGTCCAAGATATCAAGACTAAGCACGAGACATGGAATGTGTCACTCTCGTATAGCCCAATCTTTGGTTTCTTGATTACCGAGTAGACCAACTTAAACTGATGACATTGATATCGTATATCAACTCATCCGAGCATGGCCATGCATTTTCTAAGTCTCACTCTATCAAGGGGCCCGAAGATATCACTTCCGTTACATAGGAGGGACAAATCCCATCTTGATCATACAAATCCCTCCGCATGATATGTGACATACCCAATGACCTCCTTCAAGTTCACTCAGTTACGAGCAACAAAGGAAAGTATCAAAGTATGTGACTCACATGTAGGGAACCTTGATGATCTTAGGTCGAAGGACTACATATACCATGATCACTATGAGAATCACTTATGACACTCATATAACGATCCATGTAGTGTTCTCATGGTGGGTCGGTCCAGTACACAAGTTCTCCAACTTGTACCCATATGTAGACTACATATCTCATATTAGTCTCCACATATGCTAGTCGTTATGTATTATTGCAACCCGCTCCACAATAATACTAGACTAGGGACTTTTAAGAATATCATTATTCTAGGGTTACAATTATGTTGTTAAGTTACACAAGAACAAAACAATAAACATAATTGCTGGATTAATGCATTAATAAAATATCATGACTCAATGTGCAAAAGTACAATCATCTCATGATTGGCCTCCTTAACGTGCAAACTGGGTTTCATGATCTGCATATGATTTGTAGCTCCAGATATTAGCTTTCTAATGAATCAAGAATCACTCAGTTCTGATTTGTTTACGTCAAGATATGAATTTACTACCAGAACATCGCCAATCTGTCAACATCCAAGCTTGAGACAAAAGCTTGAAGTGCACTAGTGAGCTCCTTAGCCTTCTTCCTTGTCAATGGTTCACTAGTTATCTTCCATGTATCCTTGCCATCCTTGGTTGTGCCTTCTTTGATTGTATCACACTACCATAAAATTTTTCATTCAAATAAATAGAACAACATTTGTCCTTTATTATAAATGGAAAACCTTTCTTGTCCAAATAAGAAACATAAATCAAATTTCTACTAATAGTAGGCACAAAGTAGTAGTTGCCTAATTCTAAAAGTAACCCACTAGGTAAAGTGAGAACATAAGTCCCTACAGCCAAGGCAGCAACCCTTGCTCCATTTCCAACACGTAGGTCCACTTCACCTCGGGCCAATCTTCTACTTCTACTTAGATCTTGCACATTTGCACAAATGTTGGATCCACATCCAGTATCCAGTACCCAAGATGAGGAAGTAGAAAAGGTAGCCTCTATAACAAAAAGACCTGAAGTGGAAGTCTTACTTCCCTTTTCCTTAGCAAGTTCTTCAAGATAGAGCTTGCAATTGCGCTTCCAATGTCCAGGTTGCTTACAATGGAAGCACTCCCCTTCCTTTGCCACACCACCCTTTGGTTTCAGTGCAGCTGAAGAAGAATTAGCGTTGGACTTTCCATTAGCTTTATCCTTCTTCTTGTTGACTTCCCCTTTCCCTTGACCTTTTCAACCATCAAAATGGGCTGAGCCTTCTTAAGGTTTTGCTCAGCAGTTCTCAACATGTTGAGCAATTCAAGGAAGGACTTATCAAGGTCATTCATGTTATAGTTCATTATGAACTGATTGTAGCTTTCAGGCAATGATTGCAAGACTCCATCAATAGCCAACTCTTTCTGAAGAGCAAATCCCAAATTCTCAAGATTCTCAATATACCGAATTATCTTGAGCACATGAGGACCCACGGGACTTCCCTCGGACATCTTGCACAGAAACAATGCCTTAGAGGTCTCAAACCTCTCATGCCTAGCTTGCTCTTGGGAAAGCATTTTGAGATGTTCGATCATATCGAATGCCCGCATGTTCTCATGTTGCTTCTGAAGCTCTATGGTAATAAGCATGAGGCATGCAACATCCAAAGCATCATCAGAATGCCTCTTGTGAGCATCCCTTTTAGCTCTTGAGCAGTGGCAGCAAGCTCATTCAGAATGGGCTGCTCTAGGACATAAGCCTTTCTATCTTCTTTGAGGACTATCCTCAAGATTCGGTTCCATTTGAGAAAGTTGGTCCCATTCAGTTTTTCCTTCTCAAGGATCGTCGCAACAAAAGTGTCAATGTGTTTTGTGCCATGGTTATCTACAATAGTAAATATGCAGTGTAAGAGTTATGTATTTTAATTCATTTAATAAGGACTTTTATTAAACGATACTCCCACTATTTTCCTCAAAAGAATAACCCTCGATATTATTTCGGAACACATCAGCACTAAGGTATTCTAGTGGGCTAAGATCCATATTTGACCACAACCTGAGTCAGCTTTGGCTTGTCTCTTAAGTTACAGTTATTTAGGTGGGCAACTCCTTGCCAATTGCATCTTATGCAACTCTTGGATAGTTGGGTGCACAACACTTGTCCAAGCTCATCTCATGAACTTAAGCCCAACTCTATGCCGCTAAGTCCCTAATCCTATTAGGATGACTTAGTTAAGTCGAACCCAAAGTTAGCAATTTGGATATCACTATTATCCCATCGCGCCTTACCAAGATGAACATAGGTGCTTTGGCAAACCCACCTAATGTTGATCAAAGTCTTGACGAGTGCCAACATTTGGAAGGCATTACATTTAATGACTCAATATTTGTTTTGAGGGATTTTTCTTTTGATCTCACCAATTTGTTATCTCCGGTTGTCTTATACATGCATCATATACAAACATAAAGCATGCATCTCATGCATACAAGAAAGTGAACTTGACATGGTTATAGCCCAAACTATGTGATATTCTTAAGCCAATGAGAATATCATAAAAGCCTAAGCAAAGAAAAGGGTCTTCACAAGCTCCTTCGCTTCCTTTCTTGGTTGCCCTTTTGTTGTCACCTCCTTGGACATACCACCTTGGATGATCCCATAATGTACCATTACATCAACAATAGAAACCTCGAATTACATTCCAGGAGAGTAAGGTGAGAAGAGAATGTACAATGAAAGTGATAAGAAAAGGCACGACTCACAGGCCGTATTTACAAGTACAACCAATCAAGGGCTATAACCATGCACCATGCTTCAAACACCAATCAACATATCATGTTAAATCTCATTCAACAAAAATGCATGCCAATTGACGTGCGTTTGTTAACCAGTTTTTATTTATGTAGCGCTTCGCATACGGCAGTCCCGCTGGTCGGTCAGCAAAAGGGGTCAAGGGGGCCTGCCCTTACGAGGGGTTACGAGGGGGGCAGCGCCCCCCGGCGCAAAAAAATTGTCTTACAATTGCTTAGCCCAAGATCTTCTATTTCAAGCAAGTAGGAACCTCAGAATCCTCCATTCGAGCCACCAAAAATACCTTACTTTTGGTGCCCGAACAGGCCGAATCCGAATAAAGCTAGGGTTTTTGCAACTATTGCAAGAATCCTAATCCATATAGGTATGTCATACCAATCAATTTTGGGTTAATCTCATTCACCAATTAGTGTCGTTTCTTCATATCAGTCATATGTTCATTACGAGTTCCGATTTCATGCATCATGAATCAATCTAGTTAATCGTGGCCGAAAGCAATCGAACACATAACATCATGCGATTCAACACTCAATCCCGATTTAGTGTTTAACTAGTAGCTCTGATACCACTGTTGGGTTTTAGGAGGCAAACAGTGTAGCGAAATTTAACTGAAACCCTCCAGGATCCAAGTGAAAAGAGGTAAATCGGGTGTTCGAAAATTTTCATACCTAATTTTTGGTTGAGATCTCTCACTCAACTGTAGAGTCGAATCACAAAACCTGAACAATTGATGTGTTCAGGCTCTCTATGGTATCCACACGAGCCGTTCGGGATCACCACGCTTCCACCACGTCCCGGCAGATGCATTTCTCTTGCGCTCGCAGTGCTAGCTTATGTCGTCCAAGGAATTGGAAGAGAAGAGTGCGATAGTCCTTTTGGGAGGCTAGGGCAAGGAGACCTACAAATTTCTCACTAAAAGTTGTACTTATAGTGAGACTCAACTTCCAAGCCTAATGGGTTTCAAAGCCCTAATCCAATTAGGCTTTAATTTCGGGCTTAATAATGGCTCAACTCTTGGGCCCATTATTAATACAAAATTAAAAATAAACCATAACCCTAATAATTAGCCCATGCACTCTAATGATCGAAATAGCTCTATGTGTACGACCTAATAGGCTCTTTACCATGTTGGCAATGATCATAAATCACATTTATGATCATAAGCAATGAGCGGTGTCTAGCAACACATCATTGCTACCAAAGTGACAAGATTGTCAGTGATTCGACTAAACCTTTACGATCATCATCGATATATGCCGTTGTCCCTTTGTCCAAGATATCAAGACTAAGCACGAGACATGGAATGTGTCACTCTCGTATAGCTCAATCTTTGGTTTCTTGATTATCGAGTAGACCAACTTAAACTGATGACATTGATATCGTATATCAACTCATCCGAGCATGGCCATGCATTTTTCTAAGTCTTACTCTATCAAGGGGCCCGAAGATATCACTCCCGTTACATTGGAGCGACAAATCCTATGTTGATCATACAAATCCCTCCGCATGATATGTGACATACCTGATAGCCGAACTGTTATTGCCCTGGTCACCTGGGGACTTCGGCCAAACATAATGCTCGGGAGAATCCGGCGTCACCCACGAGGAACGCCAGTGCTGACCTCAGGAAGGCAATTAAGGAGCCTCTGACATGCCGCCAGCACACCCTGCACGCCGCCCTCACGCGCATTCTGACGCACCGACGCCACCTACGTCTTGTCATGCAGGGCTATGCTTGCCTTAGCTCATGGCCCAAGGAGCCTGCAGGCAGCTAGGGGCCCCCACACCCAAAAATACGGATAGCATCCAACCGAACACGTGTCACAATCTAAACAGGTTGCCCCCTCTTATATATATAAGGGGAATGGTCTCAGGGGGGGATCTCTTTTTCTCCGCCCTCAAGAAAATGTAACAGGCAGGAGTCCTTGGTCTTTACTAATCTTTCTCCACCTTCCAAAGCACTGACTTGGGCATCAGAGGCTTTTCCCCAGAAAAAGACTCCAGAGACCTCCTAACTCCTATTTTCTGAGTGTTTCAGGCAGGCTCTCCGGGGGAATCTCCATTTTAGGTGTTCTCCCATACTGAAAGTCCCTCTCAGTCTCACCATGTCACATGATGAAGATGCTGCTGGGCATTAATACCCAATGACCTCTTTCTTATTCACTCAGTTATGAACAACAAAGGAAAGTATCAAACTTTGTGACTCACATGTAGGGAACCTTGATGACCTTAGGTCAAAGGACTACATATACCATGATCACTATGAGAATCACTTATGACACTCATATAATGATCCATGTAGTGTTCTCATGGTGGGTCGGTCCAGTACACAAGTTCTCCAACTTGTACCCATATGTAGACTACATATCTTATATTAGTCTCCACATACGCTTATCGTTATGTATTATTGCAACCCGCTCCACAATAATACTAGACTAAGGACATTTGAGAATATCATTATTCTAGGGTTACAATTATGTTTGTTACATTACGCAGAAACAAAACAACAAACCATAATTGCTGGATTAATGCCTTAATAAAATATCTTGACTCAATGTGCAAAAAATACAATCATCTCATGATGGGCTTTTGGGCACAACACTAACAATTGGAAGTTGGGATGTTAAGAGTGTTACCCACTCTGGGGTAGTCTAGTTATGGTGCCAAACCGTGCATTAAAACTCCCTGGTTTTGTGTATCCTGTAGGACATCAGAACAACACCCCTAGTGTACATACTCAAGTGACCCTCTTGAGCACTATGTAAAAACATGCATATTGGTCTGACCATAACACATATTTACATTTATGCACACTATGGAAGCTAAGAAGGAAAACACTAGCACAAGTCTTAGTTTTGGCTTTCACACATTAGGCAAACCCAGCTACTGCACCTGTAACTTCCACTAATAAATTGTATCCTTCTAGCCATATACCCCCCTATTTTCTTTGCTCCATTATCAAGTAGAGACTTATAGCAAACCAAGGAATTTTTTTTTACATCAATAGCCCACCTATGGACTAGGTTATGGATTTTTGAAGTTGGTTACAAAATTCTGACCAAATGAATAGTAACTCAACCAACTTTGCAACGTCATATCCTTTGAAATAGGGCTCTAAATCCAAATATTCCAAACCCCAGTTAACCCTCTAGATGTCCTATAGGTGTGGTCAAAATTTCATACCAAGATTCATTCTACACAAGGAGATATTAAACTTTAGGTCCAGATTCAAAATTATGGCAACTTTTGGACCATTTTGCCCATACATTTTTTCCAAACCATGCAAACACTTCATTCACAAGGGGAAAGCCCTCCAAGGCTATCCCATATATGTCCATTACACATAGGAATTACATTCCATTTCTTTTAACAACTTGATGTGGTCAAAACAGAATTTACAAGTAAGCAGCGCATCATTTACACTTAGGCAACTTTGCACCACATCACTTACATTGCCAAAACATTACTCAAATGTTTACGTACTTGTCTCATTTTACATACACTACATATACATGCATACATGCACTGCAACATGGTCTTAACTCAGCTACCTAGGTTACAGGAGGTCCTGAGATACAATGGACTCCAAAAATAGGATGCTGGACAGCTGCTGCACAACACAATAAGTACCACCATTAAAAATACCATATGTGCTCCTAAAATCACCAAAATTTCAAGATCATAGCTAGACATATGGAAGTTCATGTACCTAAAATGTTAGATTAAAAATCAAACCGAAAGGGTTAGTTTGAAGGTGATCTTTCAACTGGACCTAAAATGACAGAATTGAGAGGAGGAAGTTTCATTGAGAAACTTTGTAAGGGTAGCACTTGGATTCAATAGGCAATGTAACCATCATTAAAACCTGCATCCAAATACATTAGAACACAAAAACGACAATGCATATATACAAGATATAGCAACCAAACGCAGCAGCCAAACACAAACAACAAACACATGAAATGTGGCAGCAACATATACCATAGGTTAGTCCATAAAACACATAATAAACATAACCGAATCACTATGGCAGCCCTCCTCAAGCTAATGCTTGGTCTTAGGAGGATTTTAACACTAATTAGTACTAACTTTGGGCTCTATAAACCCTCGTTTTGCCGCCATCTTTGTGCACTTCACACTAGGTCACAAAACCTTCAATAAGTGCACTCCTCTCACTAACCTTGGTTCATCATGCTCATGGATCTCTTCCAAGCTTAGCCCTAGCTCCATGGATGTTTGAAAATTGCATAAAACAATAGCACCAAATAGCTTCCAATTGTGGTTCCTTGACTTCAATTGCAATTAGTTTTGAGTTTGAAGGTATGGTGGCTCTGGAGGAAGGGTGGAGGAGAGGGCTGGCTTTCTTTTTTCTGATGGAGGCCAAAATTTAGAGAGCAAAGGTGGTCTTGACTACTTAAATAGTCAAAAGTACACTAAAGACACTTAAGTAGTCTTAACCTTGTCTTATGTCATTTTCCTTGCTACAAGACTATGGTTTCTTAGTCTTAATCTCTTGGTCCATATTTGACCATCCTTATCTTACTTTAGCAGCCCTCATTATGTGGGATAACCCCATAAAACTTCGATTTGACTTGAGTCATAGACATACACATCTTAAGGCCTACATTATAATACTTAGGTCCTTTGTGCCCTTTTTGTGTTTTCTTTGTCCTTAGTTGTCTTCCATAAGCAATTTGGCCCTACAATAGCACTTTCATACCATTCATATCCTTCCCATAACTCTCCAAATCTCTTTTGTGAAAGTTTTCCAATTGAGTACCCAAATTTTCAAAACCTTACAAAAAAGTCCATAAGTTGCTTGACAAACAAGCAATCCTTAAGGCTTTTCTTGGGGACCAAGTTACCAACTTGGAACACTTTTAAGGAGGTGTTGATCATACCTTTTACCCCCCACACTACAATCACTATGGTGAGAATTACACAAGATAATGGTTTTTAGCCATTATGACACTTGTAATTCTCCCATTTTGTCAGGTGGTAACAAAGAAAGTACTCCTCGACGATGGTTCCATCGCCAACGTCTTATTCTCCCATTTGCTGCTAAGTTTGGGTATCAAAAAATGTGATCTCAAGCCTGTTACCTCCCTACCTTCGGGGTAGGTTTGTCCGAACTACCTGTCCTCGGATGGATCGACCTGCCTTTGATGCTAAGAAGAACTTCGTCGTGAAACAAAGGTGAGCTTTTTGCTTTAACATTGACAAGGTTCATCGTCATAGATGTCCCTTCATCATATAATGCAATCGTCAAGAGGCAGATGCAAGGAAATCTTCACATCCATCCAGATGTAAAATACTTGGCTGTCACCTTCGCAACAAAGGTTGGGGATGCCGAGATCTTCACTGACCAAGCAGAAGTAAGGAATGTCTTTGTGAAGGCAAGACAAGGACCAGCAAATATCCACACAAAAACTTCGGGAACGAAGTCCCTGCTCGGAGAAGAGGCAAAGGGAGAAGAAACAGTAAACCTCAAAAAAATAAAAGTAGAAGATGTGCAACTTGTCCCAGGCCGAAGTACCTGAGTGAGGAAGAAACTGGCTGAAGGTGACAAGTGAAAACTTGTATCTTTTCTGTTAATGAACAAAGATCTGTTTGCCTACTCGCCGAAGGACATGCCTGGGGTAAACCCTTGCATAATCCAACATAGTCTTAAGGTGCGCCCAGAGGCAAAGCCCGTTCGACAAAAAAAGCGAAGCCTCTCGGCACATAAGAACAACTTCATCAAAACCGAAGTACAGTGCTTAATGGAAGCAAGCGTAATAAAGGAAGTCAAGTACCCTGAATGGCTTAGCAATGTTTTCATTGCTACGAAGGAAAGAGGTGATAAGCTCCGAATGTGCATCGATTTCCGAAACATAAACGATGCTTGCCCTAAGGATTCTTATCCTTTACCACCAACAGAACAGTTGGTGGACTTTACTTCCGAATACGGCCTACTTAGTTTCCTCGATGCCTTTAGTGGATACCACCAAATTCGGATGGATCCTGAAGATGAGGAGAAAACTGCTTTCATCATCGAAGTAAGAACTTACTGTTATGTTAGGATGCCCTTCGGTCTAAAGAACGCTGGTGCCACATACCAAAGGCTAATGAACAGGGTGTTCGACACCTAGATCGGGAGGAATATGGAAGTATATGTCGATGATATGATAGTTAAGAGCAAATTGCCTAGCGGTCATATCAAAGACTTAACTGAAACATTTGACCAGCTTCGTGAATTCGGAATTCATCTAAACCCGAAGAAGTGCGTGTTCAGAGTAAATGTAGGCAAGTTGGTTGGATTCATTGTGTTGCAGAAAGGAATTGATGCCAATCCGAAAAAAGTCAAGGCCATGCTGGGATTCCGAACTGCCGCAACAGTCAAGGATGTGCAAAGGCTAACGGGGAGAATCACTTCTCTTAGTAGGTTCATCTCCAGATATGGGGATCAGTGTCGACCGTTCTTCAAAGTGCTCACTAAAGCCGCAAAAAAATTATGGTACCTTCAGTGCTGAAGAACACCCTTGGAGCAAAGATTGCCAAAAAGCTTGGGATGAGCAGAAAACCTACTTAACCCACTTGCCAACACTTCGGCTGCCGAAGGATAGAGAACCCCTCATCCTTTACCTCGCCGTCAGCGAAAAAGAAGTAAGTTCAGTGCTTGTAAAAGAAGAGGGAGGGAGACAGTGGCTGGTATACTATGTAAGCAAATCACTACACGGAGCCAAGGTCAGGTACCCTCTTCTACAAAAGACCATCTATGCCTTAGTACTGGCAAGTAAGAGGTTACGACCCTACTTCCAAGCACACCCTATTAGTGTCCGAAGTAACCTACCTCTTCGGGATATCATGAAGAGGGTTGATCACTCGGGAAGACTGTCAAAATGGTGCATTGAGCTTAGTGAATATGACATCACTTATGAGAAAAGAAAGGCCATAAAGGCCTAAGCATTGGCAGACTTCATCGCTGAGGTCCCAAAAACCGGAGATACCTTGGAGGATCTTGTCAACGACAAACCTGAGTGGATGCTATATGTCGATGGAGCTTCGCGTTACGAACACCAAGGACCTGGAGTAGTTCTTTGTGGTCCTGAGGGAATGGAGGTCACTAAGGCTATCAAGTTCGGGTTCAATGTCACCAACAATATCACCGAATATGATGCCCTCATAGCATACTTACGGCTAGCAAAGAAGGTGGGCGTGAGAAATCTGAAGGGCCGCAACAACTCTCAGCTAGTGGTCCGACAGATGGTAGGAGAATATGGCGTAGAAGATCCAACCTTGGCAAAATATCACAACCTTGTCAAAGAACTCATCCAAGAATTCGACACAGTGCACATAGAAAATCTACCTAGGCAAGATAACATAGAGGCTGACACACTGGTCAAGTCAAGAGAGTCAATAGAAGTACTACACCATTCGAGTATAGTGGCAATCTACGTAACAACCACAGGAAAAGGGTGGAAGGACCTTATCAAAAAATACCTCTCAACCTCGCAACTCCCCGAAGATTCCCTCGAAGTAGCCAAAGTGCGAAAATGATCAGGAAGATACTTCCTGATAGGGGAAGAGCTGTATCGACAAGGATACACCTCCCCATTACAGAGGTGTATCGGTGAAGAGGATGTCAAAGCGATCCTCAAAGAAGTCCATGAGGGAGTTTGCGGTTCACACATAGGAACCAATGCCATGCCAGAGTCATCCTTTGGCAAGGGTATTTCTGGCCCATTCTGAGGAAGGATGCAAGGCAATTCGTCCAAAAATGCGATAGTTGCCAAAGGCACGCTCCTGTCTAGAGACTACCCTCAGAAGAGATAACTTCGGGCAACTATCCCTGTCCCTACGTCGTATGGGGCATCGACCTCATTGGGCCTCCAACTACTCGTAGAGGGGTCACATTTTGTGTAGTTTCGAAAGGCTACTTCACCAAATGGATTGAGGCAGAGCCCTTAGCAGCGATATCGGCAAAGGATATACAGAGATTCGTCTGGAAAAGCATCATATGTAGATTTGGTATCCCTAGGGTAATAGTAGCCAATAACGGCTCCCAATTCACCGATAAAGGGTTCCAGGAATTCTTTACCGACCTAGGAACTAAAATCTACTTCACCTCGGTAGCCCATCCTCAAAGCAGTGGGCAAGTTGAAGTGTCCAACAGGACAATAAAGGATGGCCTGAAGAAGAGGCTAAAAGAAGCAAAGGGAAAATGGCTAGGAAAACTCCCAAGCTTGTTATGGATCTACCGAACCACCCCGAGGAGAGCCACTGGTGAAACACCCTTCTCACTCGTATTCGATTCAAAGGCCATTATTCCCGTAGAAATCATCCAGCCATCGATTAGGATGTAGGTGTTTGACGAAGAAGGAAACAACCTTGGATTAAGGACCAAATTGGACCTCATTGACAAACATAGAGAAATGGCCGAGCTGAGAAGGAAAGCTTTTCGACAAAGAGTAGCCATCGCTTTTAACTTACATGTAAAACGGAAAGGAATAAAAAAGGGAGACCTCGTTCTCCGAATAGCGGAGCTTGGGCTTTGAAGGTCATCGCATGGAGCACTTCGCACAAACTGGGAGGAGCCCTATTTGGTTCTTGAAGAAATATGACCGGGAGTGTACAAGCTCGATGACACTGAGGGTGAAGAATTGAAAAATACATGGCTTTTAGATTCTTTAAGAAGATTCTATACTTAGAATTTTCTGAGGAGAAGGAAAAGTTGTATTATTCTCCCCGTAGGTAATTAACCAAACATGGTGTAATGAGACTTCTTCTGAAAGGCATCTGAGGAAATAAATTTTGAACATACATGCTCCCGAACAATGACAACACCCGATGATTAGCCAAATTTCCGATCATGGGTATGCCAAAGCAATAAGCTCATAAAAATGACCCACCTTTGGCAAGCATGCGATAATAGTGGATAACAGAGGCATTTATCCCCTAAAAGTGCCAAGATGGACACTTAGAAAAAATTTTAGTTATGCGAAAACACCAAGGAAGCATGACCGAGGATGGTTGTTCCCGAAGATAGGTGTTTCCCTCGGTCGAACGAAGTTCCTGAAGGAGAATTTCCCCAAGTATATGCCTCGAACTTCGAAAAATTTTTGGAAACAAACACTATGAATGTCGAAGATGGTCATCTGGGTGTGTATATTGCTGAAACATACCTTTGTATATAAAATGTTGATCAGTCATGATTCAAACAAAGGTGAAGTTTCACAAAGGACAATGCTTTCCGAAGAAGTACTGGCCCAATACAACAAATTTTGAAGAAAGTAAATCTTATTAACATCTATAAAAGCATACTACAAATGGATTACAGAAGGGAAAGAAGAAAAAGGAGGTGGCCTATTTGCAATCTTGGGCATCCTCCAGTTCCTCACCATCCTCGGCCTCCAAACCTTCGAGATCTTTATCAGTAGATCTGGAAGCTGAAGGTAGAATAGAAGGAAGGTTGAGGAACTCTGCCTTTGACCACTGCCAAGATGGCCCTTCGGGGATGTCCAGGGCCACCAAGAAGGAGAGGTCGAGATCCAGAAATCTTGACAAGACTTGGTGACGGGCGAGGCAGAAGCCGTCCTGATAAGACCTTTTCGTTGCTTGGTCCGACTTCATCTTCTCCATGTCCAAATCCTCCAGATCTTGCCGAAGCTCCATGATCTCCTTCTCCAGCTTCTTCTTCTTCTTCTTTCCCTCCTTCTTCAACCTTTCGACCTCGGCCTGAAGCTTGGAGTTGAGATCAAAGGCCTTCACCACTTGGGCAGCAGCGTCGTCTCTCTCCTTCTGAATAACCTCATTGGCCGAGGTCATGGCTACCAACCTCGCTCCGAGGTCTAAAATCTTCGCAGAAAAGCCTTGCATAAGCTCCCCTTGGCTCTTGAGCATCTCCTCTCGAAGATTGGCCAGATCCTCCTTGGCTATCTTTTTTAGCTCGCCGTACTTAACAACAGAGCTAGCCAAGAGTTCATTGGCCTTCGCCACAAACTCCTCAGAGCGAGTTCGGACCAAAGTTTGCTTGGTTGCCCAGGCCCGATAGTACCCCATGTATGCCAAGAGCTGCAAAAAAGATCCTGAGTGAGGAGCATAAGGCAAACAAAAAAAAATCACCAAGTATCAAAAGGGTAGGAGTTTACTTGGGCAGCATGTTCGGTCATCTTCGCAGAAAGGATCCCCTCATTCGGGCACTCTTCAGTCAGAGATTGAAAAGTGGCGTGCATGATGACCCAGTCACCATCTGAGGAGCCATCTTCTGGCTATCCTCAGGGAACAAGTTCATGTCCTCCGTGAACGACTAGAAGGGCTTCATCGGGGTCTTTCCCTTTGGGATTTTGGCATCCTGAATGGCCCTCTTTCAGGCATGATCCTCCACCTAGGGAGCCTGCACTACTTTGCTTGCAAAGTCCCGCCAAAGTTCCATCAGTACGTTATCCCTTAGCCACTCATCTATAAGATCTAAAACACCAAAAATTCCCAAATTCATAGAAGAATGGCCAAGGGACAAACCTGGTAGAAGTTCCATGTCATCACCGATGGAGTCACTCACTTCAAGGACCTCGTCGGGGATGTTTTTGCCTTTACTTTTTTGGTGCTCAACCAGCTCTTTGGCCGAAAACCCCCAACCAAGGCCCCCAAAGTCTCCGCCATGGCACTAGGACTCTGGGGAGTGGAATGGATGGCCGGTTCCAAGGGAGGATCCTCCCGAACATGGGCCTGGTCCTCTGTCCCCACGTCTTCTTCGGGAGGTGGAGGAATGAGGTCCTCCTTAGTTTTCTTCGACCTCGGAGCTGAAGATGATCCCCCAGACGGCTTCTTTCTCTTTACCGCCATCTTTTTCTAGGTTTGCTACTCCTTCTCAGCCTGGTCGAGGAAAGGGACTTGTAGAAGGTGGTAGATTTGTCTCCATTCTCTGCAAAAGGAAGAATATCAGTGTAAGTATGCACAGAGAAAGATGAAAAATTTGAAAAGGAACTTACTCTTTTTAAGGGCCGAGTACGTGAGTTCTCCCGAAAAGAGCATTACCAACCACGACTTCTTCACATCAAAAAGCGGTTGCGGCATGTTCAGGTCGGTAATGTGCTCCTTAATCACCCTAGTTCCCGAATGACCTCTTCAGTCATTCAGTTCCATTTGATAGGAAAGGGGTACAAAGAATGGGGGGAACCTCAAGGTCCCAGTCTACGATAGCCCGAATATGGCTAGCGAACTCCTCGAACTGGGCCTTTAATTCTAGGGTTAGCAATTTTCGAGGGTCAACTACATCTATAGGCAGTGTCCCCCATACCCAGTTGGTCGGAATGTGCCCCCACTAGTCAGCCACCTTCAGGAAGACAAACTTCCTCTGCCACCCTTGCCAACTGTCCTTTGTGTTGAAGGTAAAAGTAAACTTCTTACTCCCGGAACCCCGAGGAAGTAAAAAATAGAAGCGACCTTCGGGATGAGGTGGAGTTTGTAGTATTGCATGAAAAAAATAAAGTGAGGTTCTATCTTAAAAACCCCACACATGCAAAGGAAAGCATTAAAGTATGAGTAAGAGTTAGGAGGAAGCTGATTCACGGCTACGCCATGGAATTGGCAGAACTCGCGAATCATCTTCGGTGGAGGAAACCGAAGTCTGGCCTTCAGTTGGGCCCAAAAAATGGTCACGTCGTCTGGATTATTCATGTAACTAAATAGGCCAGGAGTAGGTAGCCTGATAACTGAGTAAGAAGGGAGAAAAAATTTAGATGTCCACTTCGCCAACTTTGCCGAAGTGGTACAACTCGGATGAGAATTAAGAGGAAGCCAGCTCTCAAGGACAGTCTGAACAGACATGAGCAGAACTGGGGAAGACATTTGGAAGAGAGAAACCTAACTTCGGGAAGGCTAAAAGAAAAGAAGGAGATGATTTTGGAAAAGAAGAGAAGGCTATAGAAACAGAAAATTGAAGGACTTCGGGAAGGAAAACCCCCCAAAATTTTTTCCGAACTCGGGATTCCTGGAGAGCGTAATAAAAACTTGCCAAAAATTGCACCATTGCAGGAAAAAGGGAGAAAATTCAAGACTAGAAGAAAGTAGAAGAGAGCAGAAGAGAGCAAGAGAGCGTAAGTGTGAAAAAACTAATGAGGAAGGGGCGATTTATAGGCCGAAAAGGGGAGGCGAAGCGTCACCATAATTGCCCCTCGAAGGCGAAGAAGCAGGTCTAACGAAATGGATGTGACCATTCCCCAGTGACCAGGTGACACATGTCACCCAGTGTGGGAAATGAGGGCACGCCCCAGACAATTGTCAGACTTAGGCCCTTCCCAAGAAAACGCGTCAGGTAGACATGATTGTCCATTAATAAGCATTAAAAAGCCTGGAATGCACACACTTTGACTAAAGCAACAACCTCGGGAACACCAGACACCTCTCCTGAAGGGATAAATGCCATTATCTTGGCAAGAACAGATGTTCTGGATCAAAGAGACTCTCATCCAAAAATGGTAACCATGGCCATTTCGGGGTCTAGACAGGCCTCTAAAGGGCTCCACGATGGCCCTCGGAAGCTCAAGAGTCAAAGACATATCTTTGGCTCTCCATGGAAGGCATGTGATAGCCAAAGGGCTATTACCCTTTGAACTCCTAAGCTCTGACGAGCACCACCCTCGATAAAAGTCAAGCACCAACCTTTCGATAGGACGAGTGGCATCCTCAGAAAAGAGGGTACACAGTCCTTGACCCTCTAACCTTGGTAAACCACCATCCTTGGTAAAGTAGAGCTTCTCCTAAAGGTGCCCAGTTCCGCCGACGTACTCATCATAATAGCTCTCGGTGTTGATATCTAGCCAAAGGGGGACTCCCATTCCGAAGGGGTCTTATACCCCGAAGAGGTCTCGTTCCCCAAGGGGGTCTGATGAAAATCAGACAAAAATAGTTAAGGAGCCTCTGACACAGAGACCTCGCACACACCCCTGACACACAAGACCTCCCACGGCCCTATCTCCTGGACAGAACAGCCTATAGCCAGCTAGTGGTCCCCCATCCCCAAAGATACAGATCACATCTGACCAAACACGTGTCGTAATCTGAGCAAACTATGTCAAATGGAGTCGTACCAACTCTCCTTTATAAATACTTGGAGGATAACTTTGGTAAGGGACATAACTCTCTCCACTCCTTTACTCTCCACTTTCTACTCCTTCTCACCAAATACTTACATGGGCGTCGGAGGTTCCTCCCCTGGAAACACAATCCGGGGATCTCCTAACCCCTGTTCTTTTGAGCATTTCAGGCACTCTTACACCGAAAGCTCCTACTCTAGGTCATCATGTCATACAACGAAGATGCCGATGGGCTTCACCAGGGACCTAGATATATGCGTATGTGTTAGACCTTCAGATTGCAAGCACACGTAGTAGATTTTATACATATTGTATATATGTTTGTCCTCAGTATTTTTCTTGCAGGTTGAAGAATCTCGTACTAAGAATCATTGATTCTCACTCCTTTTGTCATTGTTGTGCAGATATCTTTCGTAAGATCAACAACCATTAAGGGTTGCTGAGCTAGGCTTATGAGCAAGTATGCAGTTTGTTTGAATCTCTATGTTTCTAGTTTGTGGTTTGCTTGCTAGTTATGCTATAGTACTAAATTCAGTTGTCTTTTGCCTGATAGAGGCCAGTGAAGCATAGGGGTGGGCTTTCGAGGCTTTGCCACTGGGAGTTTTCTCGAAGGTGGAAGTTTAGTTATGGATCTCAATAGACTTGTTCAGTGTATAGTTTCCATACACTAGTTTGCCTTTATTTTTCATGTATTTTTAATGTACTCTAGAGTCGCTCTTGGGTGTGAACATAGTTTACTTTTGTTTGGATGTTCACACGCAGTTGATTATGTGTAGTTAACCACATAAATGCTTTATATGCTTTGATCATTTTGATGTTAAGGTTTAATAAACTGCCGTGGCAATGTTTTATGGTCTTATTACCTATTTAGTCATTCAAGTTAAAGCATTTACCCACACATGACTTCATAGTAGGATAATTAACTAGGAGCATGAAAGTTTTAACTAGTGTGCATGTAATTAATTAGCCAATTGCAACTAGTGTAGGACAAGTTCCGACAGGCTTCCTGGGCAGGCCTATGAGGGGTCATGTCATTAAGGCTTTCCTAAGCCCACAATTACATATGAGGCACTAGCCATGCTTTATTCTAAGTCCCTTTTTTGCCATTAGTTACATACAAATATTTACAGGCAAAAATTGGGCAAACAAGGAGTACATGGCCCAAAGTTATGTACAACAAAAGCATGGTCCACTAGGTGTCAATCATAGTAAGTCTTAAACTATCTCTAAGCCCACAATTACTTTCACTTGGTACTTAGGCCATAACTGTCTTATTACTTTTTTAGTTCTAACCCAAACCAGGATGGATCTGAACACAGCAAGTCCTATAGCGGCCATCAGCAACTATAAACATAGTAACACAACACAAACCATTAGTTCATTCTTATGAACTTTTGCATGCTCCATTTTCATAAGCCATTAATTCAAAGTATACCTCTATGTACATAAACCTTTTCTAAAGGTTCCCTAGCACTTTAATCTTGCACTTCATTGCTTGAAATGGGAAAAAGAGGGTGTGAGTATATAGGTACTCAGTAAAAACCCAAATATAGCACCTAGTGCCTTCACAATGTTTTTAGCATTGTTATACATCTAAACCTCTAGTTTTTGCTTAATAACCTACATGCAAAGACATAGAAAACACAAAAAATAGTATATACAAAATAATACAAGATATATATACATATAAATAAGGGGTTAGCATAAACATATAGCACACAAACACACACACCACATACACACGGTTTCCTAAACATAGCAGTCATGATTTCCTGTCAATTTCTCCATGTGATCACTTTGATTACACTTAATTAACATATAGATCTAGGTGATTGATCACACTTAACCAAACTTGAACAAAAAGCCTATGCTTGCTAAAAGAAAACTAGCTAGTTTACCATAGTGCTTTATGCACGCATAGCCCATTACATAGCATCAAGGTTCCTCTGGCCTTTAGCAATCTCCTAGGGCAACTTCTTCCTTTCAAAATGTAGGTTAAGAACCTTTATATAGGTCTTTACCTATGGCTAAAATAGTAGTAAGGAATATTGATCATACACCATATGACAGACACCAAACGCGAACAACATCATGAGCTAGTTTTGCTCTACCATGCTTTGATTTTGGCTTGTTCTTGTTCTTCTTTGTCCTCCTTTGTCCTTCTTTTTGGTGGTTTTAGGGTATCTTGTTAGAGGTATGGCTAGGTTGAAAGAGATGAGAAAATAGTAAGAAAGTAAGAAGACATCAACTCACAAAGAGCACCATAGTTGGCTTGCCATTCACCATTGTACTAAACTTCAATTTTCCTTTATTTTATTCTTCTTTCTTTTCTTTTCTTTCTGGTGGCTTTCACCAGACTTTGATCTATGTTTTTAGGTTGTAAATAAGCTAGGAAATAGGTAATAAGATATATTAAAGATGCCTTGGAGACTATAAGTCCAAGTAGTGGCCTAATGGACTTGGCCTCCAAGGACTTTGACTAGTCCTCGGCCCAATCTCTTTCCAGGTAGCTCAAATCTCTTGATACTTCATTTTTTCCTAGTTTACTCATCAAATGGCACATATTGACCAATTCATCAATTAATTTGGCCAATTAGGCCCTACAACTTTAAGATGAACATCAGTACACTTAGAGTGCACTAGAGAGCTCTTTAGTGTGATATAGGGTTTCTTCATCATTTCCATGTGTTTTTCACCATATCTTAGCCCATATTCTAGCCATCATTCTCATTTAAATGCTAAACATCAATCTCATGTTATTCCTCTCAAGACATTAGTCTTTAGAGCCTTCATAAGCATATGCCTACACACAAAGGTGCACTCAAGGCTGCTCCAGTGCACCCTAGAGTGTCCTTGTCAGTTCTCGCATGTATTTCACATTTCATGGGCTTATGTGACTACCCCCACTTGCATCTCAACCTTAGGCATTAGGCCCATATAATCCCTTTATAGTTTTAGGCTTTAGAGCCCTTAAGTTCACATGAGTGCACACAAGGGTGTGCCCAAGAGTCCCTTTGTGGCCCTTCTTGGTTTTTCTTTCAATGCTCTCGAGTTTCTTTGAAATCTTTTCTTAAACCATGAGTCTCCCTTTCAAGACCTATCATGGCTACATTTTAGTCATCTTTGGCCTAGGAATAGAGCTATTTTCTTCTCTCATGTTCCCTCTGAAGTGGCCTTAGAGTATCTTGTAGTCTTTTTTTCTCCTAGTGTTTCATAACTTACCTTGTGTATCCATGTTTTTTCATAGCCCATGCAATATGCAAGTTATAGGTATGACAAGTTGAATTTCCTTAGGAGGTTATGTGGGTGCATATGGGGTTTAATGAAGGTACATGACTTATGTGTGTGTTCTGTGTCCTTAAGGGGCTTATTGAGAACCTACCTAATGTACTGCCCAACCATTCACACATATGCATACATACAACCTAGATTAGTTAATTACAGGCAATGCATGTTTTTTTTTCCTAACTTGTTATAGGTAGTGCCATAAGGCTTTCCTAAGCCCAAAATATTGTTAGTGTTGTGCCTAAAAGTAATCATGAGATGATTGTATTTTTGACATTGAGTCATTATATTTTATTGAGGCATTAAACCACTAATTTTTTTCCTTGTATTATTTTGATGTGACATAATTAAACATAATTATAACCTTAGAATAATAGTGTTCTTAAACATCCCTGGTCTAGTATTATTATGGAGTGGTTACAATAATACATAAAGACTAGCATATGTGGAAACTAATATCAGATATGTAGTCTACATATGGGTATAAGTTGGAGAACTTGTGTGCTGGACCGACCGATCATGAAAATGCTACATGGATTGTTATATGAGTGTCATAAGTGATAATCATAGTGATCATGGTATGTGTAGTCCTTTGACCTAAGGTCATCAAGGTTCCCTACATAAGAGCCACATACTTTGATACTTTCTTTTGTTGCTCATAACTAAGTGAACATGTTACCACCTCAAAAAATGGGAGAACTACAAGTGTGTCATAATGGCTAAAAACCATTATATTGTGCAATTCTCACCATAGTGATTAAAGTGTGAGGAGTAAAGGCATGATCAACACCTCCTTAAAAGTGTTCCAAGTTGGTAACTTGGTCCTCAAGAAAAGCCTTAAGGATTGCTTGTTGTCAACCAACCTATGGACTTTTTTGTAAGGTTTTGAAAATTCAGGTACTCAATTGCAAAACTCTCAAGAAAAAGACTTGGAGAGTTCTGGGAAGGATATGAATGGCATAAAAGTGCTATTGGAGGAAAAAATTACTCATGGAAGACAAGTTTGGAGAAAGGAAACACTAAAGGCAATAAGGACCAAAATGTCCTAATGTAAACCTTAAGGTGTTCAAGCTTTTGACTTAATTCTAAAGGTGGAATTGTGGGGTTATCCCACCATGGGGGAGGCAGCCAAGACTTGATAATTAGTCAAAAATGTTGGGCACATGTGTACCAATGAGTTTAAGACAAAGAAACCATAATTAGTGAGAAAGAAAATGACATAAAGCAAGGTTAAGTTTGTTAAGTGTCTTTTGTGCCCTTAAACTCATTTAAGGCCATTTAAGTGGCCAAATCACTTATCCCTCTCTCATTTTCATCCTCCCCCAGCCCAAGAACACCGCCATACTTCCTCCATAGCCACCACACCTTTAAACTTGCAATTGATTGAAATTGAAGGCAAAAGAAAGCAATTGGAAGCAAACTAGAGCTATTTCTTCGATACTTCAAGGATCAAGCTTGATTTTCAGCCTACCCACTTTGGTAAGGGTTCTCTTGCTCTCATGGATTGTTTTCTGAAATTTTCAAACATCCATGGAGCTAGGGCTAAGCTTATAAGAGAGCCATGAGCTTGATGAACCAAGCTTAGTGAGGGGAGTGCACTTATTGAAGGTTTTGTGACCTAGTGTGAAGTGCACAATGATTGCAGTAAAGTGAGGGTTTCTAGAGCCCAAAGTTAGACTAACTAGTATTAAAATCCTCCTAAGACCAAGAATTAGCTTGAAGAGGGCTTCCATAGTGATTTATTTATGTTTATTACATGTTTTATGGACTAAGCTATGGTTATTGTTGTTGCTGCATTTCATGTGTTTGTTGTTTGTGTTTGGCTACAGAATTTTGTTTGTATATCTTGTATATATGCATTGTGGTTTTCATTTTTTAGTGTCTTTGGATGAAGGTTTTAATGAGGATCACATTACCTTAAGAAACCCAGTGTTACCCTTACTAAGTTTCTCAATGAAACTTACTCCCCTCAATTCTGTCATTTCAGGTCCAGCTGAAAGATCACCTTCAAAATAACCTTTTCACTTCTAGTTTTAATTCGAAATTTCAGGTACATGAAATTCCTTATCTCTAGTTGTTATCTACAAATTTTTGTGACTTTAGGAGCACATTTGGTATTTTTAATCGTGGTACTTACTGTGTTGTGCAGCAGCTGTCCAGCATCCTGTTTTTGGAGTCCATTGCGTCTCAAGCACTCCTGTAACCTAGGGTGGAATTTAGATGAGTTAAGACCATATTATAGTGAATCTATGCATGCACATGTATTATATGTAAAATGAGACAAGTATGCGGGCATTTGAGTAATGTTTTGGTTATGTACGTGTTGTGGTGCAAAGCTGCCTAAGTGTGAATGATGGGCTGCTTAATTGTAAATTCTGTTTTGGCCATATAAAGTTGTTAAAAGAAAATGAATTTAATTCCTATGTGTAATGGACATATATGGGATTGCCTTGGAGGGCTTTCCCCTTGTGAATCTATTGTTTGCATGGTTTGGAAAAATTGTATGGGCAAAATGGTCCAAAAGTTGCCAGAATTTTGACTCTGGACGTAAAGTTTAATATGTCCCTATGTGGAATGAATCTTGGTATGAAATTTTGAAAAAACCTATAGTACATCTAAAGGGTTAACTGGGCTTTGGAATTTCTGGAATTAGAGCCCTGTAGCCAAAGATATGATGTTGCAAAGTTGGCTGAGTTACTGTTTATTTGGTCAGAATTTTGTAACCAACTTCAAAAATCCATAACTTGGTCCATAGGTGGGTTATTGATGTAAAAAAAAATTCCTTGGTTTGATCAATGTCTCTACTTGATAATGGAGCAAATAAAATAGGGGGTATGTGACTAGAATGATACATTTTATTAGTGGAAGTTACCGGTGCAGTAGCTGGTCACTAGAACTTAACAAGATTGCCTAATGTGTGGTAGCCAAGATTCAGACCTGTGCTAGTGTTTTCCTTCTTTGCTGCCATGGTGTGTATAAAATGTGAATATGTGTGTGATGGTTGGACCAATATGCATGTATTTACATATTTCCCAAGAGGGCCACTTGGGTACGAACATTAAGGGTAGTGTTTTGATGGCCTACAGAACATTACCAATCCTGGGAGTATAAATGCACAATTTTGGCACCATGACAGGACTACCCCGGAGTGGGTAATAGAAGTTGGTATCAGAGCATGGTTATGCATGTACATAGCATATAGTAGCATTGCATGCATCTACATATTTGAGCTTAGTTTGGTCAGCTGCTACTCTAAAGTGCCATTGAAATACCTATGATCTTTATATGTGCTCTATGATGGATCATCAATCCAGGAAGTAAACATGGTTGCCACAAGGAGAGGGGAACCACCCTGAAGGCCTCCTACTAATTTTAGGCAACAAGGAAATGGACAAAATAGAGGGAATCAGGGGCAATAGGGGGTACCAAACCCTGAAGTGCCTTAGATTTGGTTAGAACTTCAGAGGAACTTAGCTCTAATCAATGAAAACTTAATGAGGTTGATTCAAGCACAACAGCAGGGAGTCCAAGTAGCTCTGGCAGAACCAGTTCAAGATGCACAACAGCAACTAGAAGAGGATATGAGGAGGACATCTGAATATGTTCCTTCCGAAAACTTGAAAGACACAAATGATGAAACTGTTGAGGAGGAAGATGAGGATAGGAGAAATCCAAGAGTAAGAAGACTAAGGTCTCAGATTGGTCAGGTGTCCAGGACCAATCCCTCAGTCTATGACCATTCCTCCACTAGGAATGAGATTGAGGATGGCCATGAGAGAAGATACAGGAAGACGTAGAGAGATCATAGAGAGCATCACCACACAGGGGACTCTCATAAATCTAGGAGACATAGATCAGAGGATCTAGAAGGCCTAGATGAGGTCAGACTGTTGGAGAGGTTTCAAGGCCTAAGACCTCCATAGTTTGATAGAAGATCTGGGCCAGAGAAAGCTGAGGAGTCGTTAATCTTCATTGAAAAAATGTTTGAGAGGATGGCACTCAGCTCCGCCAAGAGAGTGTCACTGGCTACCCACAATCTGGTAGGCAGTGTAGAGATATGGTGGAGGAGCACCAGAGATAGATATGTTGTCCATAATGGCAGAAGGCCAGGAGAAGACATGGAAATGACTTGGGCAGAGTTCACACAGCTGTTCCAGGAGAAGTACATTAGTGATGCTATCAAGGATATGAAGCAAGCTAAATTTGATGCTCTATGGCAGGTCAACCTCAGTGTCCCAGAGTACGAGCACAAATTCAATCAGTTGGTGAGGTATGCTCCTCAGTATCATGGACTGGAGAAGTTGAAGGCAAAAAGATTTGTCAGAGGCCTAAATTCAAATATTAGAAAGGCTGTTAGACCTTTTGGAGTAGTGACATATTATGAAGCAGTGCAGAAAGCTCTATTAGTAGAGCAAGAAGAGTATGAGACTAAGTACTTTCCCAGTGGACCAGGGGAAAGTAGTCAGGCAGGGGGCAAGCAAAAGAAGCCACCACATGGCAAGGGAATTGCCAAGAGTTCCCATTTTGGTGGTGAAGGCAAGGTTAAAGGGAAGTTCCCTAGCCTAAGGTTCCCTAAATGCAAGAAGTTTTATAGAAAGAAACCTTGCTATTTTGACACCCAGCGTGTCTAAGATGTGGATCCAAGGGTCATTGGATCAAAGACTACCCACAAGCTCAAAGGAGGCCAGAAAAGCAAGGTCCAGTAAGGCCTGTTAGGGTACGACCTAGAGGGTGAGCACCTAGGGAGGGACAGTAGAGGCTAGTTCCTCCAGTGCAGAGAGTTGGAAGAGTCTTCCAAGTTGAGAGGCCAGAGACATCGGAGCAGGGAGGAGCACTAAGAGGTAACATTTACCTTAATGCTATGCCTGTTAGTGTTCTGTTTGATACTGGTGCATCTGTGTCTATAGTGGCTAGGAAATTTGTTGATGCCATGAAATTGCCTACTGAAAGCATGCCTAGGATATCCTTAGTGAAAACAGCAGGTAGTCAATGTCTTTTCACTAATGACCTAGCTAAGGATTGTGAGCTAGTAGTAGGAAAGACTAAGGTTATGACTTATCTGCTAGTATTGGACATTCCTAAGTAAGATTTAGTGCTGGGTATGAATTGGCTTGCTATGCATAACATAAGAATTGATTGTGCTAAGAGGCAAATCACATTGCCTGATGGTGAAGTGCATGCATTAGTGAATTCTAAGGAATTAGTGTATGAATTGCATGGCATGGAGCTAGAGGTATTAGATGAGATACTTGTGATTTCTAAGCATGATTACTGTTATGCATTGAATGAATTTCACTATGATGAGGAAGTGGACAGAATACCTATAGTGAGAGACTTTCCATAAGTCTTTCCTAAAGATCTGTCAGGTATTCCTCCACAAAGGGAGATTGAATTTGAAAGCAAGCTGCAACCAGAAGCTAGTCCAATATCCATACCTCCTTCTAGAATGCCAATCACAGAGGTGAATGAGCTCAATAAACAACTCGATGAACTTCTTGAAAAAGGGTTCATAAGGCCAAGTGTTTCACCATGGGGAGCTCCTGTTCTCTTTGTGAAAAAGAAGGATGGATCTTTCAGACTATGCATTGACTACAGGAAGCTTAATGTAGTGACTATCAAGAACAAGTATCCACTCCCTAGGATTGAGGATCTGTTTGAGCAACTCAAAGGAGCTAAGATCTTCTCCAAGATAGATTTGAGATCTGGATACTTCCAGTTGAGAGTAAATGAAGAGGACATTCCTAAGACTGCATTTATGACTAGATATGGACATTATGAGTACATAGTCATGCCATTTGGTTTGACTAATGGCCTAGCTGCTTTCATGGACTTGACGAACAGGGTGCTCAGACCACATTTGGACAAATTTATGGTTGTGTTCATTGATGACATCCTAGTGTATTCCAAAGATGAAAATGAACGTGAACATCATCTGAAGATTGTCTTAAAGACTCTGTTGTAGCATCATCTTTATGCCAAGTTATCCAAGTGTGAATTTTGGATAAGGGAAATTTTTTTCCTAGGACACATCATAGATGCACAAGGCCTTAAGGCATACCCTAAAAAGGTCAAGGCAATGCAAGAGTGGGAAATACCAAGGACTATGAAGGAAATCAAAAGTTTCCTAGGATTAGCTGGATACTATAGAAGATTTGTATCAGGCTTTTCCATGATTGCCTCAGTTCTTACTCATTTGACCAAGAAGGGTCAAAGATTTCAGTGGACTGAGAAGTGTGAAAAGAGTTTCCAGGAGCTCAAGCAGAGGTTGATTGAAGCTCCAGTGTTGATTCTTCCTGATCCAAGTAAGCCCTACATCATATATACAGATGCATCTAGATCTGGATTAGGTTGTGTGCTTATGCAAGATAGAAATGTCATTGCTTATGGGTCCAGGTAGTTAAGACAAAAATTATCCTACCCATGACCTAGAACTGGCAGCAGTGATTTTTGCTCTGAAGCAATGGAGACATTAGTTGATGGGTAGTTCCTTTGTGATCTACACTGACCATAAGAGCCTAAAGTACTTGTTCACTTAGAAAGAGTTGAACATGAGGCAAAGAAGATGGTTAGAGTACATTAAGGACTATGACTGCAGTATACAGTACACAGAAGGCAAAGGCAATCTAGTAGCAAATGCCTTGAGCAGTAAGTACACAGGACTTTTGAAAGGAGGATCTATAGTTGATCATGATAAGTAAAATAATCTGCTATGCCTATGGCATAAATGGCATAAGTGGGAGGAAGCCCAAATTTACACATTGGCAATTCCGTCTGGATTGATTGAAGAAGCCAGAAAAGCACAAAAAATAGATCCTGATCTGAAAAAGATCTCAAGAGAGGAAAAAGGTTCCGTGTATCAATCCTTTGCCTACAAGCTAGGGTTACTGTACTTCAAGGACCAAATATATGTGCCTAAAAGAGTGAAGCTCATGGATGAAATACTTGAAAATGCTCACACAAGCAAGTTGAACATCCATCTAGGAAGTGAGAAAATGTATAAAGATTTGAAGACTCACTTCTGGTGGCCACATATCAAGAGAGATAGAGCTACTTATGTCTCCAAATGTGCCACATGCCAGAGGGTAAAGGTAGAGCACCAGCAGCCAACTGGTACCCTACAGACTTTACCTATACCAGTGAGGAAGTGGGGCAACATGACCATGGACTTTTTAACTGGGTTGCCTATGACCAGATTAAGCCATGATACAATTTGGGTCATTGTGGATATGCTAACCAAATGTGCCCACTTTTTACCTCTAAAACTCACAGACTCCTTGGACAAGTTAGCTTAGGTGTGTAAGACGACATGGAGTGCTAGACTCCATTGTATCTGATAGAGATCCATGATTTACAGCTCAGTTTTGGAGTGCTTTTCATAAAGCCCTAGGAACCAAAATCCACCTGAGCACTGGTTATCATCCTCAGACAGATGGGCAATCTGAAAGGGTCATACAGATACTGGAAGATATGCTCAGGTTCTGTGTGTTGGATTTCAAAGGTGAATGGGACCAACACTTGCTATTGGTGGAATTCTCATATAACAATAGTTACCAAAGCACCATTGGCATGGCACCTTATGAAGCATTATATGGAAGAAGGTGCATGACACCCTACTGTTGGGTGGAAGCCTAAGACAGGCTAGAGTTAGGCCCCAAAATTATTGAAGAGACTACTACCAAAATCTAGAAGATTCAAGAGAGATTAAAGGCAGCCAATGAAAGAACCACAACCTATGTCAACTTGACCAAGTTTTTTGTTGTTCTTGGGTTGGAAGCGTTGGTTCATGCTAAGATCTTGTTGATTAAGCCTTGAATTGAAGAATGAAGCTCATATTTTGGTAAATTCGGCCGTAGGTGACCTTGCGCTTAATGTTTCCAAGCTTGGACTTGAAGCTTCAAGTGGTAACCGATAGCACAAGACATGGAATTGGCAAGGATTCACGATTAACTACTTGATTTTGGTATTGCTCCATGTTCAAGAAGTGTTTTCGCTTCTAAATGATGGGTAAATTAAGCTATATGATCTTAGAATGCTATATGGGGAATATACGGTACCTTCAGGTTTTTGTGATATGTTGGCTAGCTAGTCACTAATGGCAAGTACTTAGAGTTTATTCTAGGTGATGCCCGGTAGCATCTTTGTTGTACGACATGGTAGGCCTGAAAGGGACTTTTGGTAAGCAGATGCCGGTAGAAGAGACTTCTGGTTTGAGATTGCTTGAAATGCTCAGAAGAACAAGGGTTAAGAGGTCCCCGGAGTGTGTTTTCGAGGAAGGAGCCTCTAACCCCTGAATTAGTATTTGGCAAGTAAGGAGTAATGATTGGAGAGTAAAGGGCAGAATTATCTTAAGAGTTCAGCATGTCCTTTTACAAAGGTCATTCCCCAAGTATTTAAAGGAGGGCATTGGGAGAAGTCCGTTTGACACAGCCCACTCAGATCATGACATGTGTTCGGCCAGATGCGATATGTTCCTTTGAGGATGGGGATCTCTAGCTGGCTGTAGGCCTTTCTGGCTAGAAGTTAGGGCCGTGGGAGGCCTGTGTGTTAGGGGCATGTGCGAGCTTTCTGCGTCAAAGGCTCCTTAACTGTTTTTGTTGTCGACAGGACCCCTTCGGTGAAAGAGACCTCTTCGGGATAAAAAGACCCCTTCAGGATATGAAAGCTTTTTGCCGAGGTTACCACGATCATTCAGAATGCCACTTGGCATAGAGGATCCCCTTCGGAGGTTGTTTTCCCCAGCCGAGGATGGTGAGTCTTCTCTTCCTGAAGTTGGCCATGTTATCTTACTGAGGGTCATTGTGCATCGTACTGGGTTATCGAGGTTAGGGGGTCAAGGACTACAAACTCTCTTTCCAAGGTTGGAGCTCATCTTCTCTGAGGGTGATGCTCATCTTAACCAAGGGTGGTGTTCGTCAGAGCTTGGGAGTTTGATGCGTAATAGCCCTTTGGCTATCACATGCCCCCATCGGAAAGCCGAAGTTGTAACTTCGGTGAGTAGAGTCTTTGGGAGCATTTCATGGAGCTTGTTGTGGAAGCTAGCAGTTACCATATATGTATCTTATTGGCCTCCTTAGGCAGGGGATACTTCATTCTCCGAGGGTGTGTCTTCTCAGCCGAGATAGCTTATAGGTGTTACTCCTTGTTTCTTGGCTAAGCTCTTAGTATTTCCGAAGTGTGTATTCCCTCTTTTAATTTTCTGCTATAGGCCAGTGAATCATCATGTCTCATTAATCAAACAGATGCATTACTGCGTATAAGCTTGCCTACGCCTTCGTGCTGTCAGGAGGCGTGCCCTCGTTTCTTGCATCGGGCGACACATGTCACGTGGTAATTGGTGGATAGTTGCATTGGTTACATCAACTACATCTTTTTGCCTTCGAGGGGTAATTATGGCGATGATTTGCCTACCCCCTTTGGCCTATATAAACCTTCATCTCCATAGAGTTCTCCTCACTTGCTTTCTTTTGCTTCCATTTTGCTTTCGTTTGCTTTCAAGCTTCTCTCTTTTTTTTTGCGGCGGTGCAAGCAGTGGACTGATTTTTTGCATTTTTCACGATGGCGTTCACAAATCTTGACTTTGGCAAGAGTTTTGGTGGGTCCTTCTTTCTGAAGCCCTTCTTCGGCATTATTTCCTTATCTTTTTCTTCACCTTTCTGAAGTTAGGTTTCCCTTTTTGAATGTCTACCATAGTTCCCCTCATGTCTGTTCGACCTGTCCCCGAGAGCTGGATTACCCTTAATTCTCATCCGAGTTGTACCACTTCGGAGAAGTTAGCGAAGTGGACAACTAAATTTCTTCATCCTTCTTATGCAGTTATCAGGCTACCTAGTCCTGGCCTATTCAGTTACATGAATAACTCAGATGAGGTTACCGTCTTTTGGACTTAATTGAAGGCTGGACTTCAGTTTCCTCCACCGAAGATGATTTGTGACTTTTGCCAATTTCATGGCATAGCCGTGAATCAGCTTCCCCCCAACTCTTGCTCCTACTTCAATGCTTTCCTTTGCATGTGTGGGGTTTTCAAGATAAAACCTCACTTTATTTTTTTAATGCAATACTACAAACTCCATCTCATCCCAAAAGGTGGTTTCTATTTTTTTCTTCCTTGGGGCTCTAGGAGTAAGAAGTACACATTTACCTTCAACACGAAGGATAGTTGGCAAAGGTGGCAGAGGAAGTTCTTCTTCCTCAAGGTGGCTGACCAGTGGGAGCACCTTCCAACCAAATGGGCATAGGGGACTTTGCCTATAGATGTAGTTGACCCTAGAAAACTACTAACCCTAGAGTTAGAAGCCAAGTTTGAGGAGTTCGATAGTCGTATTCAAGCTATCGCGGACTGGGACCCCAAGGTCCCCTCCGTTCCCTGTACCCCTTTCCATCAGATGGAACTTGATGACTGAAGAGGTACTTTGGGAACTAGAGGTGATCAAGGAGCATGTTACCAACCTGAACATGCCAAAGCCTCTTTTTGACGGGAAAAAGTCATGGTTGGTAATGCTCCTTCGGGGCGAACTCACATATTCGGCCCTTAAAGAGAGTAAGTTCCTTTCCAAATTTTTCATCTCTTTCTCTATGTACTTACACTGATATTCTTCTTTTTGCAGAGATGGGTGACAAATCTGCTGCGTTCTAGAAGTCCCTCTTCCTCAATCAGGCCGAAAAGGGGGAGCAGACCCGAAAGGAGGCGGCAGCGAAGAGAAAAAAGTCATCTGGGGGACCTTCTTCGGCTTTGAGGCTGAAGAAGGTGAAGGAAGACCTCATTCCACCACCTCCTAAAGATGAACTTAGGGTTGTGGACCAGACCCACATTTGGGAGGATCCACCTTTTGGAGCCAGCTATCCATTCCACTCCCCTTAGTCCCAGCACTACGGCGGAGACTTTGGGGACTTCAGTTGGGGGGTTTTCGGCTGAGGTGGTAGAGGAGCACCAAAAAAAGAAAGGCAAGAACGTCCCCGATGAGGTCCTTGAAGTCAGTGACTCCTAGGGTGATGATGTGGAGCTTTAACCAGGTTTGTCCCTTAACAATTCTTCCATGAGCTTGGGAATTTTTGGTGTTTTAGATCTTATAGAAGAGTGGCTAAGGGATAACGTACGGATGGAACTCCGGCAAGACTTTGCAGGTGAAGCTGTGCAAGCTCCCTGGGTGGAAGATCATGCCCAGAAGAGGGCCATTCGGGACGCCAAGATCCCGAAGGGGAAGGTTCCAATGGAGCCTTTCTGGTCGTTCACGGAGGACATGAACTTGTTCTCCGAGGATAGCCAAAAGATGGCTCCTTAAATGGTGATGGGTGTGATCATGCATGCCACTTTTCAGTCTCTGACTAAGGAGTTTCCAAATGAGGAGATTCTCTCCACGAGGATGACCGAGCAAGCTACCCAGGTAAACCCCTATCCTTTTGATACTTAGTGATTTTTTGTTTGCCTTTTGATCCTTACTCAGGATCTCTCCCCTTTTCAGCTCTTGGTGTACACGGGGTATTATCGGGCATGGGTAGCCAAGCAATCTTCAGTCTATAGTCACTCCAATGAGTCTCTGGCGAAGGCTAAGGAACTCTTGGCTCTGTTCTTAAATACGGCGAGCTAAATAAAATAGCCAAGGAGGATCTGGCGAATCTTCGGGAGGAAATGCTCAAAAGCCAAGGGCAGCTTATCCAAGATTTCTCTATGAAGATGTCAGACCTTGGAGCGAGGTTGATAGCTCTGACCTCAACCAACGAGGTTCTTTAGAAGGAAAAGGATGATGATGCTACCCAAGTGCCGAAGGCCTTTAATCTCAACTCCAAGCTTTAGGCCGAGGTCGAGAGGTTGAAGAATGAGGGAAAGAAGAAGAAGAAAAAGCTGGAGAAGGAGATCATGGAGCTTCAGAAAGATCTGGAAGATTTGGATGTGGAGAAGGCTAAGTCCGACCAAGCAACCAAAAGGTCTTATCAGGACGGCTTCTGCCTCGCCCATCACCAAGTCTTATCAAGATTTCCAGATTTTGACCTCTCCTTCTTGGCGGCCCTGGACATCCCCGAAGGGCCATCCTAGTAGTGGTCGAGGGCAGAGTTCCTTAACCTTCCTTCCATTCCACCTTCGGTGCCGAGATATGCTGATAAACATTCCGAAGGCATGGAGGCCAAGGATGGTAAGGAATCGGTGGATGCCCAGGATTGCGAATAGGCCACCTTTTTCTTCTTTTCCTCCTATAATCCATCCGCTGTATTCTTTTATCAGTGTTAATAAAATTTGCCTTCTTCAAACTCTATTGTATTTGGTCAGTACTTCTTCAAAAAGTGCTGTCTTCTACGAAACTCAACTTTTGTTCGAATCATGTCTAATCAATGTTTTTTACACAAAGGTACGGCTCGATAATATGCACGTTCGGATGACTAGCTTCGACATATCTAGCATTTCCTTTCAAAAAATTTTCTAAGTTCCAACCATGCACTTCGGGAAATTCTCCTTCGGGAATAATGTTCAACCGAGGGAAACACCTATCTTTGAGAATAACCATCCTCAGCCATGCTTGCTTGGTGTTTTTGCACAACTTAAAAAAATATATTTTTCCAAGTGTCCATTTAGGCGCTTTTTGGGGATAAATGCCTTTGGAAAAAATCTCATTACACCATGTTCGGTTAGTTTCCTATGGAGAAAATGTATCACTTTTGTACATAAGTACTTACACCTTGTTCGGCTAGACTCCTTTGGTGGGACTATTTTTCTTAGAAAAATTTCTAAGTGTAGAATTTTTTCAAAGCATTTGAATGCCATATGTTCTTTATTTCTGCACCTTCAATATCGCCGAGCTTGCAGACTCCTGGCCGAACTTCATGAAGGACCAAATAAGGCCCTTGCCAGTTTGCCCGAAGTACTCCATGAGATGGTCTTCGAGGCTCAAAGTCAGCCTTTCGCAGGACAAGGACCCCCTTCCTGATTCTTTTTCACTTGACATGTGAATTTGCAGCGATAGCTACCCTTTGCTGAAAAGCTTTTTTTCTAAGTTCAGCCTCTCTATGTTCGTCAATTAGGTCCAGCTTGGCTCTTAACCCAAGGTTGTTCCCTTCTTCATCGAGCACTTGTACCCTTATCGATGGCTGAACCACTTCAATAGGAATAATGGCCTCTATGCCTAATACGAGTAAGAAATACCTCTCACCTGTGGCCTTTCGGGGGGTTGTCCGATAGCTCAACAGCACACTAGGAAGTTCTCCTGGCCATTTTCCTTTTGCTTCCTTCAATCTCTTTTTCAAACCATCCTTTATTGTTCTGTTGGACAACTCTACCTATCCGTTGCTCTGAGGATGAGCTACAGGGGCAAAGTGCGTTTTTATCCTGAGGTCTATAGTGAATTCTTGGAACCCTTTGTCAATAAACTGGGAACCATTATCGGCCACTATCACCCTCGGTATGCCGAATCTGCATATGATGTTTTTCCAAATGAATTTCTATATATCATTCACCGATATGGTTGCGAGAGGCTCTGCCTTAATCCATTTACTGAAGTAATCTACTGCGACTACGTAGAACTTCACTCCTCCGGGTGTAGTTTGGGAGAGGCCCAATAAGGTCGATGCCCCATATGGTGAAGTGACAGGGATAGTTGGCTGAAGTTATCTTTTCTGAGGGTAGTCTCTAGACAAGAGCGTGCCTTTGGTAGTTATCGTACTTTTGGATGAACTGCCTTACGTCCCTCCTCAGAGTGGGCCAAAAATACCCTTGCTGAAGGAGAACCCTGGCAAGGGCGTCGGTTCCTATATGCAAACCACAGGCTCCCTCGTGGACTTCTTTGAGGATAGCTTCAACATCCTCTTCACTGATACACCTCTATAATGGGGTAGCGTACCCTTGTCAGTACGGCTTTTCCCTTATCAGGAAGTATCTTCCTGAACATTTTCAAACTTTAGCTGCTTCCAACGAGTCCTGCGGGAATTCCAAGTTTGAGAGGTATTTTTTGATAAGGTCCTTCCATCATTTTCCCGAGGTTGTTATGCAGATTACCACTATACTCGGCTGGTGTAGTACATCATTGACTCTCTTGACTTAGCCAGTGTGTCTGCCTCCATGTTATCTCATCAAGGTACATTTTCTATATGCACCATGTCGAACTCTTGAATGAGTTCTTTGACGAGGTTATGATATTTTGCCAAGGTTGGATCCTTTGCACCATAATCTCCTACCATCTACCGGACCACTAGCTGAGAATCACTGTAGGCCTTAAGATTTCTCACACCCACCCTCTTTGCCAGTCATAAGCCTACTATGAGGGCTTCATATTCAGTGACATTGTTGGTGACATTGAAGATGAACTTGATAGCCTTCGTGGCCTCCATTCCTTTAGGACCTTGGAGGACTACTCCAGCTCCATAGTGTTCAGAACCCAAGGCTCTATCGACAAATAGCGTCCACTCAGGTTCATCTTTTACGAGGTCTTCTGAGGTATCTTCAATTTTTGGGACCTCGGTGTTGAAGTCTGCCAATGCTTGGGCCTTTATGGCCTTTCTTGGCCCATAGGTGATGTCATATTCACCAAGCTCAATGCACCATTTTAATAGTCTTCCCAAGTGATCAACCCTCCTCATGATATCCCGAAGAGGTAGGTTACTTCGGACAGTAATAGGGTGTGATTGGAAGTAAGGTCGTAACCTTCTACTTGCCAAGACTAAAGCATAGATGGTTTTCTATGGAAGAGGGTACCTGACTTCGGCTCCATGTAGTGACTTACTTACATAGCATACCAGCCACTGTCTTCCTCCCTTTTCTTTTACAAGAACCAAACTTACTGCTTTTTCACTGACGGCGAGGTAAAGGATGAGGGATGCTCTATCCTTCGGCTGTTAAAGTGTCGACAGGTGGGTCAAGTAGGTTTTAAGCTCATCCCAAGCTTTTTGGCAATCTTCGTTCCAAGGGTGCTCCTCAGAGCCGAAGGTAGCGTTATTTTTTGCGGCTTTGGTGAGCACTTTGAAGAACGGTCAGCACCGATCCCCATATTTGGAGATCAATCTACTAAGAGAAATGATTCTCCCAGTTAGCCTTTGCACATCCTTGACTATTGTGGGAGTTTGGAATCCCAGTAGGCCCTTGACTTTTTCCGGATTGGCATCGATACCTCTTTCTGATAGCATGAATCCGAGGAACTTGCCTGCATTCACCCTGAACATGCACTTCTTTGGGTTGAGACGGATTCCGAATTACCGAAGTCGGTGGAATGTTTTTATTAAGTCTAAGATATGACTACTTGGCAATTTGTTCTTAACTATCATATCATCAACATATACTACCATATTCCTCTTGATTTGGGTGTCGAACACCCTGTTCATTAGCCTTTGGTATGTGGCTCCAGTATTCTTTAAATTGAAGGGCATTCTAATGTAGCAATAAGTCCCAACTTCGGTGATTAAGGCAATTTTGTCCTCATCTTCAGGATCCATCTGAATTTGGTGGTATCCACTGAAGGCGTCAAGGAAGCTGAGTAGGCCATATTCGATAGTAGAGTCCACCAGCTAATCTATTAGTGGTAGAGGATAAGAATCCTTAGGAGTTTTTCGCTCCCTTCTTTCATAGCAATGACAACATTGCTCAGCCATTCAGGGTACTTGGCCTCCCTTATTATGCCTTCTTCCGTTAAGCGTTGGACTTCGATTTTGATGAAGTTGTTCTTATACGCCGAGAGGCTTCCTTTTTTTTTGTCGAACAGGCTTTACCACTGGGCGCACCTTAAGACTATGTGGAATTATGCGAGGGTCTACCCCAGGCATGTCCTTCGGCGAGTAGGCAAACAGATCTTTGTTCATTAACAAAAAAGATACAAGTTTTTCCTTGTCACCTACGGCTAGCTTTTTCCCCACTTAGGTAATTTGACCTGGGAGAAGTTCTACATCTTCTGTTTCTATTTTTTTGAGGTCTACTATTTCTTCTCCCTTTGCCTTTTCTTCGAGCATGACCTTTACTCCCGAAGTCTGTGCGTGGATCTTTGCTGGGCCCTATCTTGCTTTCACAAAGACCTTCCTCACTTCCACTTGGTCAATGAAGATCTCAGCGTCCCCCTCCTTCGTTGCGAAGGTGACAGTCAAGTACTTCACATCTGTACAGATGTGGAGATTGCCATGCGTCTGCTTCTAGAGGATGGCATTGTATGAAAAATGGACATCTATGACAATGAACCTTGTCATTGTGGAGGCAAAGAGCTCATCCTTGTTTTATAGCGAAGCTCCTCTTAGCATCAGAGGTAGGTCAATCCACCCGAGGTCAGGGAGTTTGGACGGACCTACCTCGAAGGTAGATGAGGTGAGAGGCTTGAGATTACCTTTTGTGATACCCAAACTCGGCAACAAATGGGAGAATAAGATGTCGACATTGGAACCATCGTCAAGGAGTACTCTCTTAACATTCCAACTCCCTATCCTTGGCATGATTAGGAGTGGGTCATCATGAGGGAACATCACGGTGGATCCATCCTTACGAACAAGCTTGTTCGATTGGTGACCGGACTCAATCACCGAGATTTCACATACTTTTCTATTCCTTTCAGCCAATGGTATCCCAGTGGTGATTGTCTAGATTACTCCTATCGGAGGTGGTGGATGCCTTTTGGGACTTCGATTTCAACGTCTGTCGGAATCATAGTCATCATCGTCTCCTTTCCTTTCCTCTTTCATCCTCCCTTTTGGGGAGGGCATCCACAAGTAGCGCTGAAGTTGGCCCTGCTTTATTAGAGACTTGATGTACTTCCTCAGCTCGAAGCAATCCTCTGTGCCATGCCCATGGTCCCGATGGAACTGGCAGAATTTCTTCATTTTTTTCTTATTTTCCGAAGTCATGGCCTTCGAACGCTAGATTGGATTGCCTTGTGTTTCCATGGCCAGTAGTATGTTTGTTATGGAGGTGTTCAGGGGAGTGAATGACATGGGTTTTTTTCCCCTCTGCTTTTGGAGTCTTCCCCTACCCTCATCTAAATACCGAGGTTGGTGACTCTAACCTTCGGGCTGATGGTGATCAGACTTGGGTCCCCCCATTCTCAGCCCATTCTCAGCTTTTTGGCTGTCAAATGCTGCTTGGCCCCTCGGTAGAATTCTTCCAAGGTGTCTGGGGGATCCTTGGAGAATTCATAGAAAAGCTAAGAGTCCCTCCGAAGTCCTCTAATCATTGCAAGGATATGAATTTTGAGATAAAAGTCTAGCACACTTAGAGCCTCTCGGTTGAACCTTTCAACATAGTCTCGATTGGTCTCCTCACTCTTTTGGGCTATATCAAACATCTGGATGGGCATCTTTGCCGTCGGTTTGCTCCCGATGAACTGTTGAGTGAAGGCAATGGACAACTCCTGGAAACCCATTATGGTTTCGGGGGCTAGGGAGTTGTACCAGGTGGTTGTCGGCCCTGAGAAGGTGACCTCAAAGCACTTGCAGAGGGTGGCATCATCAGCACCGTCTAGCAGCATGCTGCGTCTGTACTTCATGAGGTGGGCTTGGGGGTCACTACGCCCATCGTACGTTTCCAAGCATGGCACCTGGAAGTCACTTGGCATAGGTGCTTCAACTATTGCTCGGATAACAGGTGACTCTTCTCCAGTGAAGGTCTCCGACAACCTTGACCAGATAGGCTTCCGAGCCACCTACCTTGCCACTTTCTCCAACCTCTCTAGGATCTTTTCCATGAGGATGGTGGTACTGGGCTCTTCTCGCTGCCTGGAGGCCTCTGACAACAGAGAACGATGCCTCCTTTTCGAGGAGTAACTTCGGTAGCATAGGGATTGTGATCTCTCTTCCAGTCATGAACTTTACCAGTGTGAAGTCCTAGCCCCTTTGGACCCTGTTTTTCCAGTACGTCCTCGATTGAGGACTCATATGGAAGTCCCTTCTCCCTAAGCTACGGTTAATGGACATCGGGCTTCTCTCCCAACGGGGAGTTTGTGAAGAGACCCTTCGGCCCGAAGGCGGTTGTGACCACCTTTGGCCCAACTGTTGCATCATTTCAGCCACAACAGAGCATTGAAAATCACATAGGAAGCTCATCGTGATCATTAGAGGACATTCATCGTCAGGCAAGGAAGTCCCTACCGCGGGCTGTTTGAACACCAGTTAAGTTTCCGGCGTGGATGGGGACATCGGGAGCCCTTTGTCCTTAAAATGTTAGGTTTCAACGACTATGCCGTGGGGTTGATCTCCCACAGACAGCGCCAAATGATGCCCAGCATCATCTTCATTGTACGACATGGTAGGCCTGAGAGGGACTTCTGGTATGGAGATGCTGGTAGAGGAGACTTCCGGCGTGAGATTGCCTGAAACGCTCAAAAGAACAGGGGTTAGGAGGTCCCTGAAGTGTGTTTCCAGGGAAGGAGCCTCTGACGCCCAAATTAGTATTTGGCAAGTAAAGAGTAGTGATTGGAGAGTAAAGGCCAGAATTCTCTTAAGAGTTCAGCATGTCCTTTTACCAAGGTCATTCCCCAAGTATTTATAGGAGGGCGTTGGGAGAAGTCCGTTTGACATAACCTACTCAAATCATGACACGTGTTCGGCCAGATGCGGTCCGTACCATTGGGGATGGGGACCTCCAGCTAGCCGTAGGCCGTTCTGGCTAGAAGTTATGGCCATGGGAGGCCTGTGTGTTAGGGGCGTGTGCGAGGTTTCTGTGTCAAGGCTCCTTAACCATTTTTGTTGTCGACAGGACCCCTTCAATGAAATAGACGCCTTTGGGATAAAAAGTCCTTTTCAGGATATAAAAGCTTTTTGCTGAGGTTGCCTCGATCATTCGGAATGACCCTTAGCATAGACAATCCCCTTCGGAGCTTGTTTTCCCCTGCCAAGGATGGTGAGTCTACTTTTCTCGAAGTTGGCCAGGTTATCTTACTGAGGGTGATGGCGCACCATACTGCCGAGGTCAATCCTGTTATTCCCCGATGGTGATGGTGGATTACCAAGCTTAGGGGGTCAAGGACTACAGACCTTCTTTCCATGGTTGGAGCTCGTCTTCTCTGAGGGTGATGCTCATCTTTACCGAGGGTGGTGTTCGTCAGAGCTTGGGAGTTTGAATGGTAATAGCCCTTTGGTTATAAATAGGAGGGCCAACCTATATTTGAACTTGGAGCTCTAGTGGAATGGATGGCTATATGGTGAAGCGTGATGGAACTTATAAGGGCGCTTGCTAGTTTGGCTTCAGCTAAGAAGGGCATTGTGTTTGTGGTGTGTGAGTTGTGTGCTTGGTTGTGCTTGCTAACCTCTCATAGTTGTAGTTATTATGTGTATATGCTATTGTATATGTTCCTTTGGTGTTTTCTTCTCTTTGTTTGTAGGTAAAGCTTAATTGTGGGAGGTTAAGCCCAATAAGCACCTAGAGCTATAGTGATCCTTACTGAGTTTTTAAAAACTCATGCACCTTATTGTATATGTTTCAGGAATAGGTCTTGAGCTTGATTAGTTGCTTGAGTGATAAGTTATTGCTCAGTTTTGCCATGGTAAGTTCTAGACCGAATGCTTGGCATTGTAAGTGCATGGTGCAAGTCTTATCTTAATGCACAAACTCATGTGGTTGAGCTTTGTAGGATTATGTAGGTTTGTGGGACAAGTCTAGGATCAATGGATGTGTGCTCATGGGCTTTAACTATGTGGTTTGCACTTATGGGTATGTGCATTGTGTAGGCATCTTCCTACAAACTTTGATTTTGTTTTGTACACTTAAAGTAGCTCTCGGGTATTACTAGGAATTATGGGTATGTAATGCATAACAATGATTATTTTGTACTTTAAGTATGCTTGCTATGGTTCCAAGTATGCAGTACTAAGTGTGGAGGTTATTTTGTGTACATATAGCCTCGATTCAATCATGGAACTATTATGTAAATGCTATGAATGAATGAAGTGCCAAGTTATGCTAATAGTACTTGTTTATATGAAAGTTCTGGACCATAGTATGCTAAACTTGGTTCTTGTTAGGCTGAATGTGTGTAAGCATGAAAAGTATTTTTTCAAAATATTGGAAGATGTGGACTTCTTGGTTGACATGCATTAGAATGCCACACTTGATGAGCACACATCTTAAACACTTAAGCATAAAAGTGTATATGCTTTGCCTTGTGTTGTAAGTAACCTTATAAGCCTTTTCTTGAAATACAAGTAATGGACTAAAACTATTGGACTTAGCATCCTGGGGCACTTCCCAAGCCTTAGCCTCATTAATAATGGATTAAGTCAACTAAAAAAAGTTTGGCCAAGCCATAAAGATTCAAACCACTACAGGCGTATTAGTACTACATAGATGATAATACTTGGAAGTACAAATGAGTGGTACTATAGGTGCACAAACTGGGGCCTGTGTGGTGTGTGACACAGGTAGGTAATCCTTTAGTGGTACCCATCTAGGAAAACTTCACATATGAAGTGAAACACATTCAAATACTTGATAGACAAGTCTAGAAACTTCAAAGTAAGAGGAAGATACATGGGAAATGGAGCAGGATATGCTGAAAGGATATCCTAGTGTATTTCCAGAGTTGTAGCACAATTTGGGCGACCAAATTTCAAAAGGAAGGGAGAATGTTATGGCCCTCCTAGTGGGAAGCATGCCTGAGGAAGGTAAAGTACTCTAAATTATGTTTGAGACCTTAATTAAAGTTTATATGGCAAAAATAGGAAAGTTTATCAAAGTTCACTAAGTTCTCATGAGGTTAAGGCACTAAATAATGTTTAGGGGAAAAATGGTAATTTTGCATCCTATATAGTCAGGCCAGGTCCCGAGTGTTAAAAATGAGCTTTTATAACCTAACTTTTAACTTTAACCCAAACTTTGTTGAAATAAAGAAAAACTAATCAAGAATGACTAAGGTTATAAAAAAAATGGGGTTTAAGTGTTCCATGTCTAATACTTTGGTGGCTTGGGTTTTAAACTTTGGTTATAAGATGGTAAAGTGGGGGATGGTTGGCATAAGCCGAGTTCATTCTTAACAGCATCATTTCTTCGTCTAATTGAGCTCAAAAGAAAGAGTTTTTAGTGACAAGAGAAGCCACCATAAGTATATAGGCCATTGGAAGCTCATTTCAAGCATAAAATCATGGGTTTGAAGCTTGGAGCTATGTTTTCCACTATCCCCTATTTTTTATATGAGGTAATCAATGTGATCTTGAGTGATTTCATGTTTATTAGTTGATTGGGAGCTTGGGTTTTGGTTAAAAGTTAGTAACTTGTTGTTTTGTGCCCATATTGGATTAGAACTTAGGTTGGAGTTTGTGAAACTTGGTTGGCTAGAAAAGGTTGCATAATTCTTGCTTGTTACATGGATTTGAGGTAAGGGAGTTGTATTTTTGAGTTCAATTAATGCTATTGGGATGAGTTTGCTTGATGAATTTAAGTAGTTCCAGCAATAGCATTAATTAGTGGGCAAGGTTGAATCATGGTGGACTATGAGATTTGTGAGAATTGGAATGATGTTATATGCATCGTAGATTGGCTTGTGATAGTTGGTTGTGATCTATGCAACATGTTTTACATGTATGTGAAGTTTCGAGGCTATCCATGCATGTTTGGTATGTTTGGAAAGTAACCAAAGTTCATAGTAGTGAAACTGGAAATTTTTTGCGTTGTCGTAGGTATTAGCGACACATCGCCAATCATCGCTAGTACACGTAACATGTCGCCAATACCTGCTATGAGTCACCAGTACCCGTGATGTGTTGCCATTACATGGAAATTAGCATTGCCAAGGGAATTATTGCTAAAATATTCAAATTTTGCTAGGAAGGTTGAGGGGAGACCTAAGGGGGTTCTTAGGGTACCTCAGGGTCTAAGCATTCCGGGGGTATACTAGCTTAGAAGTTTCCTTGAGTTTTATAGTTACGTTTTCCACAAGCAAGAAAACTAGCTTTGAAAAGATCACAACTAAGTACCACAAGCTTGGCTGAGAGGTTTAGAACCATTAGTGACCTAGCCATGCTATTAGCCATGAGGTTGTAAGGTGAGAGCTTAATGCACCTAGTCTACATGGTCTTTATGACGTAGTCTACAATAGTTCCAATGTAGTGGCCCTATACAACATAAATAGGAGAGGTTCAACTGGTGATTTATCACTAGTTAGGCTAGCAAGCTAAGCTTGCTAAAGGACAAGGCTACGCCTTGTAGTTCAAGGACTAGGATGAGGAGTGGTCCCAAGGGACCTAGCTATATGCATATATTAAACCCTCATGCTATATTAGCTCACTGTAGGTTACATATGTTCTCATATGTGGAGTCCTTAGTAAGTTTACTTGCAGGAACAGTGAAGACCCTTACTGAGAATGTTTAAATTCTCACTCCCTAGTTATGTTGTGCAGATTCTGAAATTGTTCGGCCGGGTAACCATTGAGGGTTATCACGGTAGTTTGATTTTGTTTCAGGTATTTCATTAGAGAATCTTTATGGTTGTAGTTTATTTGGGTTACTTGTTCGTTAAGTCATAGTGCTAAATATAGTCTTCCTTCCGCCGTAGAGCCTAGCAGAGCATGGACAAGGACTTTTATAACTCTCCACTATGACTTGCCTCCAAGGTGGCAGTTAGTTCAAGAAGATCTCAGTTGAGGCTTGTATGCATAGTACTCCTAGTTGCCTCCATTGTCAATGTTTTGAAGAGTCTTAAACTCTAGGGTTGCTCTTGGGTGATGGCATTAGTCTACTTTATGTATGAATGCTCCAACACAATTGTTATGTGTAGTAAACTCACATAAATGCTGAAATTGTATGCTTTGGCTTTTTAAACTTATTTTCTATGGAAATCTTTTGGCCTAGTTAATGTTTTATGGATTTTGTTAGTCTAGGCCAAAGCATGAAGAGCATGAATCTGCATATTCTAGGTTAATCAATTAGTATCACAGTGTTTTAGTCCGCGCACATATATAGCTAGCCAATTGTAACCATCGTGAGGCTAGCTCTCATAAGTTTCTTGGACAGGGGCCAAGGACGGCCATGTCATTAAAGGCAATTTTGCAGGACCAAAATTTTTAAGGCTGGGAGGATTGTTACCACATCACAAAAATGGGAGAAATACAAAGCGTGCCATAATGGTCAAAAACCATTATATTGTGTAATTCTCTTCATAGTGATTGAAGTGCGGGGGTTAAAAGGTATAATGAACACTTCTTTAAAATTTTTCCAAGTTAGCAACTTGGCCCCTAAGAAAAGCCTTAAGGATTGCTTGTTTGTCAAGCATCATATTGACTGTTTGTTAAGGTTTTGGAAATTCAAGTACTTAATTGCAAACTCTCAAGAAAGGGCTTTGGAGAGTTATGGAAAGGATATGAATGATATGAAATTGCTATTGTAGGATCAAATTGCTTATGGAATACAACTAAGGACAAAGAAAACACAAAAAGGCATAAAGGACCTAAGTGTTCTAATGTAGGCCTTAAGATGTGTATGTCTTTGACTTAAGTCAAATGGAGCAATTTGGAGTTTTCCCACATAAGGAGGAGGGGCTATGGCTTGGAAATTGGTCAAAAATGTGTGGAAAATGTAGACAAATAAGTTTATGCCAAAGAAACCATACTTATGGGCAAGGAAAATGACATAAAGCAAGGTTAAGCATGTTAAGTGTGTTTTGTGCACTTAAGCTCATTTAAGCCCATTTAATTGGCCAACTCACTTATCTCTCTCACGTTTTCCACCTCCTCTAGCCTAAGAACACAGCCATACTTCCTTCATAGCCACCACACCTTCAAACTTGAAATTGATTGAAATTGAAGGCAAAAGAAAGCAATTGGAAGCAAACTAGAGCTATTGCCTGGATACTTCAAGGATCAAGCTTCATTTTTAGCCTACCCACTTTGGTAAGGGTTCTCTTGCTCTCATGGGTTGTTTTCTATATTTTCAAGAAACCAGGCGGCTAGGGCTGAGCTTGGAAGAGAGCCATGAGCTCAATGAACCAAGCCCAGTGAGTGGAGTGCACTTATTTAAGGTTTTGTGACGTATTGTGTTGCCAAGTCAGTGTTTGAAGGTGGAGGAAAGTAAGGAACGGAGGGATGCTTCATTGGAGTGGGATCCTCTTACCTGGGGCGCTTCCCGAATAGTTATAGGGAGATGAATAGGAGAAGTTCGTTTGCCACAGTTTGCCCAGAATGTGACACGTGTTTGGTTAGATGCGGTCCGTACCTTCGGGGAAAGGGGGAGCTTCTAGCTGACCATAAGCCGCCTGGCCAGGAGCCTAGGTCATACAAGGGTGGCGTGTCTGAGGGTGGCTTGTCAAGGGCTGTACGAGTACGGTGTGTCAGAGACTCCTCAGCCGTTTTGTCGTATGCCCATGTGGCCTTTTCGGGGGAATGAACTCCTTCGAGGTATAAAGCTCATTCGGGCAGGTGAGCTCCTCTGGAGGGAGGTCCCTTATTTGTAGGAGGCACCTTCGGTTGGGCTTTCCCAAGGTTAGGCTCAAGTACCTGATGTGACACTTCGTGAGCATGCCCCAAGGATGACCCAAAGAGTATCCAGAGGTGGTTTAGGCCATGTGAGGTCGGCGCGAGGTCAACCTCGGCAGGGGCTGTGACTCCTTCTGACCGAAGTTGGTCCCATGGGTTTCTTAAGTGGTAGTGCCTATCCGGCTTGCCCGAGGGTGCTACGGCCCTCTCTTTGCCAGGGTTTTGTCATGTCTGCTTTCACCAGAGGTGGCACGCACATGTGAAGTCCTTCGGGGGTGATAGCCATTCGGCTATCATACGCCCCCCCTCAGAAAACCAAAGACATTCCTTCAATTTGGGGAGTTCCAGGAGCTCTTCTTGTGGCAAGTGATGCTTGGTCTTGTTGCCATGATGGGCTTCCATCCGTAGTCTCCTTTTCCCTAGGAGGGAACTATGGCGAACTAAGGTGCCCTACCGAGGTAATTCCCCTGGTGTTTGAGTGGTGCCCTTGGCTCGTCTGCCGAGGCCACTATCTAGCGCGCGTGCTTCTACTGACTTTTTTATCAGTGAACTGTTTTGTCTTCCCTTGTATATGGGTGCATTACTTCGGGTAGGGTTATATAGGTCTGCTAGTTGTCAGGGTCGTGCCCTCGTTTCCCGCATTGGCTTACATGTCGCTGTTGATGGGTGGCAAACGGTTACGTTGGTTACATTAATTGCATCTCTTCACCTTCGAGGAGCAATAATGATGACATTTCGCCTGCCCCCTTCGGCCTATATAAACACCTTTTGCCTCAGACCTTCACACTTTTTTCCTTTGCTTTCATTTGCTCTAGAACTCTCTCTTGTCCTTTTTCTCGTTCTGGTGGCGGTTCTAGCAGTGGAGCGATTTCCAGCAACCCTTCACGACATCGTCCAGTAATCTAGATTTTGGCAAAAGTTTCGATGGGTGTTTTTTTCCGAAGTTCTTTCCTCCTTCCGAAGTCGCTTGTTCTGTAGCTTTGTTTCTTTCAAGTCCTTCGGTTCTCTCATTTATTTAGTTTTCCTGAGGTTACCTCTCTTTTCTTTAAGAAATGTCGAACCCTGCTCCACTGATGACCATCCGTCCTATTCCCGAGAGCTTTCTCCTCCTTGAGCCTCATCCATGCTGCACTACTTTGGAGAAAATGACGAAGTGGGTAGCAAAATTCTATCTCCCTGCTTACGCTGTCCCGAGGTTACCTACCTTGGTCATGTACGGTTACATGGCCTATTCTAATGTGATCACTATTTACCGAGCCCAACTGAAGGCTGTTCTTCCGTATCCTCCCCCGTGAATGGTGTGTGAGTTCTGCAGGTTTCATGGGATTGCCGTGAACAAGCTTCCTCCGAACTCTTATTCTTATTTCAATGCATTTCTTTGCAAGTGTAGGGTTTTTAAGAAAAAGCCCCATTTTCTCTTCTTTATGCAATACTATAAACTCCACCCGGTCCTGAAGGGTGGATTCTACTTTTTTGCTGCCCCGAGGATCCTGGAGCAAGAAGTCCACTTTTACCTTCGAGATGAAGGATAGCTGGTAGGGGTGGCAGAAAGAGTTCTTCTTCTTGTTCATTCCTGAAAGATGATGCTACGTTCCAACCAGATGGGCTTCGGGGGTGTTGAAGACTGACGTTGTTGACCCTCGAAAGCTGCTGACCTCGAGGTTGGCCACAGAGTTTGACGAGTTCGACAGGCGCATCTAGGCGGTTGCGGACTGGGACTCCGAGATCCCTCTGCACTCCTTATACCCCTTTCCCATTAAGTGGGACCTTATGTCGAAGAGGTCCTTCGGGAACTGGGGTTAATCCACGAGCGCAAGTTTGACTTGAACCTGCCCGTACCTATTCTCCCGGGGAAGAAGGCATGGTTGGTGATGCTTCTTCAGGCTGAGATCTCATACGAGGCTTTCACCGAAAGTAAGTTATCTCCCAGGTTTTGCTACCTATATTCCTTTTGGACATGCACTGATGTTTTTTCCTTTTGCAGAGATGGGCGATCAATTTGTAGAATTTTATAAGTCCCTTTTTCTCGAGCAGTCCGAGAAGGGGGAGCAGACGCGGAGGAAGGCGTCTGTGAAGAGGAAGAAGACTGCCGAGGGGCCATCCAAGCTGAAGAAGGCCAAGGCGGACGTCCTTCCCCCTCTCCCCAAAGACATTGTCAAAGTGCAGGATCAGTCGCCTGCCCAATCTCTTACCCATGCCGATCCACCTTTGGATCCTGCCACCCTCGAGACAGCTCTGAGTTTGGATACTGCCACAGAGACCTCGGTCGAAAGGACATCAGCTCAAGAGCTCGAGGAGAGTAGGAGAAGGAAGGGCAAGAACATTCCCAGCGAAGTTCGTGAAGTGGGCAAGAATGAGGACGTCTTCACCGAGGTTCTACTAGGTTCGTTCCTTAGCCGTTCCTCTATGAATCTTAGTGTTTTTGGTATCTACGATCTTCTAGATGAATGGCTAAGGGATAACATACTGACAGAACTTCGGCGTGATCTTGCAGAGGAGGTGACACCTGCTCCCTGGGTGGAAGCTCATGCTCGAAAGAGGGCTATTCAGGATAGCCATATCCCGAAGGATAAAGTACCGAGGGAGCCCTTCTGGTTTTTCACGGAGGACATGAATTTGTTCTTCGAGTACAGCCAGTTGATGGCTCCCCAGATGGTGAACGGTGTACTGACGAATGCCACCTTTCGGTCGCTCATCATCGAATGCCTGAACAAGGAGATCCTTGTGGCGAGGATGAGCGAACACGCCGCCTAGGTAGATTTCTTCTTTCCTCCTTTTGGGACTTAGAAAAAATTTTCTACTAAGGTTTCGTTGTCTTCTGACCCTTACTCGGGGCTTTCTTTTCTGCAGCTCCTGGCGTACAATAGATATTTTCAAGCTTGGGCGGTAAAGCAGATTGAGGCTCGTTCTCGGTCTAAGAATTCTCTGAGAAGGGTGAAGGAATTTTGCGCCAAATATGTCCTTAAGTACGGCGAACTGAATAAAATTGGCAAGGAGGACGTGGAGAATCTTCGGGCCGATTCGGGAGAGCAAGGAGGAGCTCCTTCTTGACTTTTCAGCCAAGGTTGATGACCTCAGCACAAAGTACGCCGTTCTCCCTTCAGAGAACAAGGTCCTTCAGAAGGAAAAGGCAGAGGACATTAAAAACCTTGCGAAGGCGCTTGCTTTGAATGTCGAGGTCGATTCGTTGAAGAAGAAGACCAAGAAAAAGGAGAAGAAGAAACTCGAGAGGGAGGTTGCTGAGCTTATAGCTGAACTGTCAACTGTTAGTGCCGAGAAGGACCAGTCCGACCTGATGACGAAAGTGCCTTATTAAGATGGTTTCTGTTTGGCGCGGCATCAAGTCCTTTCTCGGCACCTTGAACTTAACCTCTCCTTCCTGGCTGCTTTGGATTTTCCCAAGGAGCCCAGGTGGACGTGGTCAAAGCTGGAGTTCTTCAGCTTCCCTCCTGTTGTGCCCACGCCTCCGGATGCTCCCATCCAAGAGAAAGATACCAACGCTGAGGAGGTACCGGACGCTCCAGCTCAGCAATAAGATTTTTCTTTTTTCTTTTTCTTTTAATCTACCCTATTGTAATGTTGCCTCAGAACTATGAATGAAATTTTTTTTTCAAAGTTCCCGTTCTTTCCTTCGATCACCACTCTTCGGAAGTTTTTATAATTCTATGTGCGCGTTTTCGGCAAACATCCATGTCCGAAACCATGCCTTTGAGAAGCTTCGTACTGTTCTTCCTTTAGCAAGATTTTTCCAATATGTGCACCATTTTCACTTTTTCGAACGTATTCCGCCGAGTTTTAGGCTTTTCTATGGAACTAGCACCTTCGGGAAAAAATTTTAAAAAGTCAATGTGCTAGAAGCCCATTTTAACAATGTGACCATATTCGGTTTATAAACCATGTTTGGTGACATGCATGCTTTTATTTACTAGTGATTTCAGGGAGGAGTAATCAGAAGCTTTTCTACAAAAAAAATGTCTAAGTGTAGAATTTTTTCAAAGAATCTGAATGCCAAGTGTTCTTCAACTCTACTCCCTCGGCATCGCCTAATTTGTAGAACTCTGGGCAGATTTCGTTGAGGACCAGATAAGGTCCGCCCCAATTTGCCCCAAGTACCCCATTTCATGGCCTTCATGGCTCAAATTCAGCCTTTCAGAGGATAAGGTCCCCCTTCTTAATTTCTTTTTTTCTTCACATGCAAGTTAGTAGCGTCAGCTACTCTTTGCTGAAAAACCTTCCTCCTGAGTTCGGCCATTTCCTAGTGTTCTTCGGTGCGGTCTAGTTTTGCCTTCAAGCCAAGGTTATTTCCTCCTTCATTGAACACCTATATTCTTAATAAAGGTTGTATGACCTCAATGGGAATAATGGCTTCTGTACCGAACACGAGCGAGAAAGGAGTTTCTCCTGTGGCCCTTCGGGGAGTTGTGCGATAGCTCGATAGTACACTTGGGAGCTCCCCTGGCCATTTCCCCTTTGCCTCCTTTAGCCTATTCTTCAAGCCATCTTTTATTGTCCTATTGGACATCTCGGCTTGCCCATTACTTTGAGGATAGGCTACCGGGGCAAAATGTAGTTTTATGCCGAGGTTAGCCAAGAATTCTCGGAACCCTTTGTCAGTAAATTGGGTACCATTATCGGGCACTATTACCCTTGGTATGCGAAATCGGCATATGATGTTCTTCCAAATGAACTTTTGGTTATCCTTCACCAAGATTGATGCCAAAGGCTCCGCTTCGACCCACATAGTGAAGTAGTCCACTGTAACTATGCAGAACTTCACCGCACCGGGGGCGCTTGGGAAAGGTCCCATGAGATCAATACCCCAGACGACGAGGGGGCAAGGATAATTTGCCGAAGTTATTTTTTCCAAGGGTAACTTCTGGATGTTGGCGTGTCTTTGGCAATTGTCACATTTTTGGACAAATTGCCTTGCATCATTTCTTAGGGTAGGCCAAAAGTAACCTTGGCAAAGTAGTACTCCGGTGAGGGCGTCTGTTCCTATGTGGGAACAACAAGCCCCCTCATGAACTTCTTCAAGGACTGTTCTGACATCCTTTTCACTTATGCACCTTTGCAAGGGACTTGCATACCCTTGTCTGTATAGTTCAACCCTGATGAGGAAGTTTCTCCCAAAGCGCATTCGCATTTTTGTGGCCTTGGTAGGGTCTTCGGGGAGTGCCGAAGTTGCTAGGTATTTATTGATGGAATCTTGCCATCCTTGTCCTGAGGTTGCTATGCACATTAATTCTGTGCTGGGTTGTTTTAGCAACTTGGTGGGTTCCTTGGATTTGGCCAAGGTATCAGCTTGAGCATTATCTCTTCGAGGCAGATTTTCTATTTGTACTGAGTCAAACTCTTTAATGAGCTTCTTGATGAGGTCATGATATTTTGCCAAGGTTGGATCCTTTGCAGCGTAATCTCCTTTAATTTGCCGGACTACTAGCTGTTAGTCACTGTGGGCCGTAAGGTTTTTTACACCAACCTTTCTTGCCAGTTTTAGTCCGGCTATGAGGGCCTCAAATTCGGCGATGTTGTTGGTGACATCAAAACCGAATTTGATGGCTTTGGTGGCTTGCATACCTTTGGGTCCCCGAAGAACGACTCCAGCGCCTAAGGCTCCATCGACAAAGAGTTTCCACTCTGGTTCAATCTTTATCAAATCTTCCGAGGTTGCTTCAGCATCCTCAATTTCTGGAATTTTGACGATGAAATCTGCCAATGCTTGGGCTTTTATTGCCCTTTTTGGCTTGTAAGTGATGTCATATTCTCTGAGCTCGATACACCATTTTGACAGCCTTCCCAAATGCTCTACCTTTTTCATTATGTGACGTAGAGGTAGGTTGCTTCGGAAAATGATGGCGTGTCCTTGAAAGTAGGGCCGTAGCCTTCTACCCGCGAGCACTAAGGCATAAATGGCTTTTTCGAGCAATGGGTACCTGACCTCGGTGCCGTGCATGGACTTGCTTACATAATATACTGGCCACTACCTCCCACCCTCTTCTTTCACTAGGACTGAACTCACAGCTTTTTCAGTGACGGCAAGGTAGAGGATGAGAGGTTTGGTGGCCAGGGGCCTCATCGTTTATAGTCATAGTGACTGGTGGAGGGACTCATGGGAGGAAGAACGCCTGGTGGACTGGACAGCCCAAAGAAGAGTGCCTGAAAGCTCAGAAACAAAATGGTTAGGAGGCCCCCGGAGTGTTTTTCCAGGGGGGGAGCCTCCGACGCCCAAGTCAGTGGTGGCTGAGAGAAAGGCAGAGAAAATAGCGCAAAGGGCTGAGGAGTTTTGCCTGGTAATGGGAGCCGTATTTCGCCAGCCAACCCCCTGTCTGGTATTGACTCCTGGTATTTATAGGAGTGCCTAGCCCATTCAGATCGCGACACGTGTTCGGTCGGGCGTTCCTGACTTTCTGGGCATAGGAGACAGGTAGTAGGTTACCTTGAGCCATGTGCTGAGACGGGCCATGATGTGATTTTGATGGCGTCAGCGCGGCAGAGCGCCTTTTGAGGCGACTTGTGGCATCTGTGATTGGATGTGTCAGAGGCTTCCTTAAATGCTTCCATGAATACCCCTGCCGTACTCCCGAGGTCCCTGGGTGAGGTCGTCCTTTGGCACGGACAGAGCCTCTTCGGGAAACAAGCCCTCAGTTCGGGGGTTCCCAGCTACAGGGAGTTCCGCCTTCAGGGATATCGTGTTCGGCTCGCTATGTTTGGTGCCACTTTTCCGAAGGCGATTTGTTCACGACCCTGGGGGGGCGAGTAGTGTCCTGGCGTGCTGGGCTCGGAGCTCTTCGGCTATCTCCCGAGGTGCCTGATCACACCTTTTCTCGGGTAGCGCCAGCTTCTTCTGGCCATGACTGTGGCAGGGAGTTCGGCCAGATAGAGGCGATAGCCTTTGGCTATCAAGGTTCTCCTTCCCGAGGTTGTCGAAGTGTTGGTAGACGGGTTAGGTAGCTTTTAGGCACATCCCAAGCTTTTTGACATTCTGGGTTGCAAGGGTGCTCATCGGTTCTGGAGTTGCCTTTGCTTTTGGCTGCTTTGGTAAGCACCTTGAAGAATGGTCGACATCGGTCACCGTACTTGGAAATGAATCTACTAAGGGAAGTGATTCTTCGGGTAAGCCTTTGTATATCTTTAGTGGTTGTAGGTGTTCGGAATCCCAACAAGGCTTTGACCTTTCGGGGTTGACATCTATTCCCCTTTCTGACACCATAAACCTGAGGAACTTACCTATGCACACTCCAAAGACACACTTCTCGGGGTTAAGGCGAATGCCAAACTCCCAAAGTCGTTGGAAGGTTTCACCTAAGTCCATCATATGATTACTAGGTATTTTTCTCTTAACTATCATATCATCGACATACGCTTTCATGTTCCTCTCGATCTGGGAGTCGAACACTTTATTCATCAACCTTTGATAGGTAGCCCCTATATTCTTAAGCCCGAAAGGCATTCTGACATAGTAGTAGGTACCAACTTTGGTGATGAAGGCAGTTTTTGCTTCATCTTCGAGGTTCATCCGAATTTGATGGTACCCGCTAAAGGCATCGAGGAAACTGAGAATACCGTACTCGACAGTTGAATCCACCAATTGGTCTATAGCTGGCAAAGGGTAGGAGTCCTTTGGACAAGCACATTCAGGTTCAGAAAATTGATGCACATTCAGAGCTTTTCACTCCATTCTTTTGTGGTGATAACCATGTTGCTGAGCCATTCAGGGTATTTAACTTCTCTTATTACCCCTGCCTCAATCAGGCATTTAACCCTGGCTCTAACAAATGAGTTCTTATGAGCCGATAGGTACCTTTTTTCCTATCAAACCAGCCAGCCGTCAGGGCATACTTTGAGACTATGGTGGGTTATGCTGAGGTCGACCCCAGGCATGTCTTTTGGAGAGTAGGCGAATAGATCTTTGTTCATTAACAAGAAAGATACAAGCCTATCTTTGTCTCCCTTGGCCAATTTTTTCTATACTCAAGTGTTTCAACCGGGGACCAGCTCTACATCTTCTGTTTCTACTTTTTCCAACTCTTCTATTCCCTCCCTTGCTGTCTCATTGCCTGTCATGACTGCTCTTTTAGTAGCCGAAGTCTGTACTTGGACCTTTGCTGGGCTTTGTCTAGACTTGGTAAAGACCCTCCTAACTTTGGCTTGGTCAATGAAGATCTCTGCATCTCCTTCTTTAGTTATGAAGGTGACTGTTAAGTACTTTACATCCGGGTGGATGTGGAGATTGCCTTGAGTTTGCCTTTCAAGGATGGCGTTGTATGATGAGGGAACATCAATGATAATGAATCTTGTCATAACGGAGGTGAACAGCTCCTCCTGACTCTAAGGCGAGGTCTCTTTCAACATTACGGGCAGATCATTGTATCCGAGGACTAGGAGCTCGGATGGCCAAACCCCAAAGGTGGTGGAATTGAATGTGTTGAGGTCACCTTTTGAGATGCCTAATTTAGGCAGTAGGTGCGAGAAGATGACGTCAGTGTTGGAGCCATTGTCCAGGAGTACTCTTTTGACGTCCCAACTTCCTATCCTTGCCATGACAAGGAGTAGGTCATCGTGGGGGAACTTCGCTGTAGACTCGTCTCTGCGAATGAGCCTGTTTGGCATGTTCCCATACTCCATTATGGAGATTTCTCTTATCTTTCTTATCCTCTCAGCCGAGGGTATCCCTGTAGTGATGGTTTGGATGACCCCTACTGATGGCGGTGGATTCTTTTGAGGACTTTGGTCTCAACGTCTGTCAGAATCATAATCCTCCTCGTCCATCCTTCTTTGTTCTTCCTTTCTCTCTTTCGGAGAAGGCATCCGCAAGTACCGATGAAGTTGGCCCTACTTTATCAGAGACTCAATGTACTTTCTTAGCTGGAACTAGTTTCAGTTTCATGGCCGTGATCTCAGTGGAACTGGCAGAACTTCTTCATGTTCTTCTTGTTTTCCAAAGTCATTTCCTTTGGCCTTAAAACTATAGTCCCTTACCTTTCTAAGGCCATGAGAATGCTGGACCTCATGGCGTTCAGGGGAGTGAACGCTATTGGCCTTTTACCCCTTTGTTTTTGGGGCCTTCCTCCAACCTCATTCTGGTGACGAGGCTGGTGGCTTGGTCCATCGGGCTGAGGGTGTTCCACCTTTGGTCCCCCCATTCTGAGTTCTTCGGCCATCATGTGCTGTTCGGCCCTTCATTAGAACTCCCCAAAAGTGTCTGGGGGGTCCTTGTAGAACTCATAAAAGAGCTGGGAGTCTCTCCGAGTCCCCTCATCATTGTGAGGATGCGAATTTTGGGTGAAAGTCGGGCACACTTAGTGCTTCTCGGTCGAACCTTTCGACGTAGTCGCGAATGGTTTCCCCACTTCGCTGTGCTATGTCGAATATCTGCACTAGCATCTTGGCCGTTGGCTTACTGCCAATGAACTATTGGGTAAAGGCAGTGGACAGCTTCTGGAAGCTCAGCAAGGTTCCGTGGGGCAGGGAGTTATACCATACCGTTGCTGGACCGAAGAGGGTCACCTTGAAACGCTTGCAGAGGGTGGTGTCATCTGCGTCGTGGAGCACCATGCTTCACTTGTACTTTGTCAAGTGTGCCTGGGGGGTCATTACATCCGTCGTAGGTTTCCAAGCGTGGCACCCTGAAGTCACTAGGCATGGGTGGCTCCACCACTTCCCGTACAAAGGGTGACTCTTCTCCGGTATAAGCATCGGACAATCTTGACCGGACTAGTTTCGGTAGATCTGCCTCTCAACATTTTCCAGTCCTCCAAGGATCTTCTCCATGAGGGTAGCTGTGTTAGCGTCCCCCTGCTGCCTGGTGGTCGCGGCAATGGCAAACTTCTTTTCCTTCTCGGAGAGTAACTTTGGCAGGGAGGAGACTGGGACCTTCGGTACTGGGATGGACTCTGCCGACATGAGGTCCTAGTTTCTTTTATGGCCCTTTCTTTGGTGGCTCGTGCCTTAGAGGGTCCGTCCTCCGTAGAAGATGCATCATGATAGTCGTTACTCCTAGAACTTTGGTGGGTGAACCTTGAGCTTTTCTCCCAGTGCACTACCGAGGGGGAGGTCCCCCCAGACTGGAGGAGGCTAGGGCCATCTCTGGTCGAGCCACTGGGTCATTTCAGCGACGATGGAGCACTGGAAGTCTCGTAAGAATCCCAACGTCACTGTTAGAGAGCGGTCTTCCTCTGGCGCAGAAGTTTCTGCAGTTGGCTGCTTGGTCACCGGCTGAACCTTTCGCGCAGAAGGCGACTTCGGGAGCCCCTTGTCTTTGGAATGCCAAGTCTCTACGACGGTGACCTAGGAAAGGGTTCCCACAGACGGCTCCAAATGATGCCCTTCCACATCTTCGTTGTGGAACATAGTGAACCTGGAGCAGGAACCTCTGGTGAGAGGATGCCTGGATGAGGAACATCTGGTGGGAGAAGGACTGCAAGGACTCAGAAAAACAAGGGCTAGGAGATCCCCGGAGTGTTTTTCCGGGGGAGGAGTCTCTGATGCCCAAGTCAGTGTTTGAAGGTGGAGGGTAAGTAAGGAGCAGAGAGATTCTTCCTTGGAGTGGGATCCTCTTACCTAGGGTGCGTCCTGAATATTTATAGTGAGATAAATAGGAGAAGTTCGTTTGCCACAGTTTGCCTAGATTGTGACATGTGTTCGGTCAGATGCGATCTGTACCTTCGAGGAGAAGGGGAGCTTCTAGCCGACCATAGGCCGCCTGGCCAGGAGCCTAGGTCGTACAAGGGCGATGTGTCAGAGCATGTCTGAGGGTGGCGTGTCGGGGGCTGTACGAGTACGGTGTGTTAGAAACTCCTTAGCCGTTTCATCGTATGCCCACATGGCCTTTTCGGGGGGCCGAACTCTTTCGGGGTACAGAGCTCGTTCGGGGAGGTGAGCTCCTCTAGAGGGAGGTCCCTTATTTGTATGAGGCACCTTCGGTTGGGCCTTCTCGATGTCAAGCTCGGGTACCTGATGTGACACTTCATGAGCGCGCCTCGAGGATGGCCCAGAGAGTATCCGGAGGTGGTTTTGGCCATGTGAAGTCAGCGCGAGGTCACCCTCGGGAAGGGCGGTGACTCCTTGTGACTGAAGTTGGTCCCACGGGTTTCCTAAGTGGTAGTGCCTATCCGGCTTGCCCGAGGGTGCTGCGGCCCTCTCTTTGCCGGGGTTTTGTCATGTCTGCTTCGACCGGAGGTGGCGCGCACATGTGAAGTCCTTCGGGGGCGATAGCCCTTCGGCTATCATAGTGTGAAGTGTAGAAAGATGGCAGTGAAATGAGGGTTTTTGAAGCCTAAAGTTAGTACTAGCTAGTGTTAAAAGGATCCTAAAACCAAGCATTAGATTGAAGTGGGCTACCATTGTTATGGCTCTCCTAGTAGCAAGCACTCCTGAAGGAGGTAAAGTGTTCTAAATTAAGTTTGGAACCTAATTTCAAGTTTACCTAGCAAAAATAGAGAAGTTTAGCAAAGTTCACTAAGTTCCAAGGAAGATAAGGCACTAAATGAAGTTTAGGGGCAAAATGGTAATTTTACACCCTGAATAGCCGGGCGTGGTTCGGAGTGGTTAAAATGAGCTTTTATAACTTAACTTTCAACCTTAACCCAAACTTGAAGAATAAACCAGAATTAATCAAGAATAACTAGTTACCAAATGATGGGGGTTTAATTGTATTAAGCTTAATACTTTGGTGGCTTGAAGGTTAAGTGAGGGTTTAAGAAGGGGAAAGTGAGGCTATGGCTGCCATAATCTCATTTCTAACCTTCTCACTCTCATTTTTCACTCAATTCAACATTGAAATCAATATTTCTTGGTGCCAAGAAGAGCTATCAAGAGTATATAAGCTAGGAGGAGCTCATTTCAAGCATTAAACCATGGTTTGGAGCTTGGATGTTTGTTTTCTCACATCCCCTATTTTTTATATGAGCTAACCAATGTGTTCTTGATTGAATTGATGTGATTTGGTTAGTTTGGAGTTTGAGTTTTGGTTAGGAAGCAAGGTTTTGATGATTGGTGTCTATGTTTTGTTTGGAACTTAGGTGATACTTTGGTGAGCTTAGTTCATTGGAAAATAGGTTGATTCTTGCTTGTTACTTGAAATTAGGGTAAGGGAGTTATGACTTGATGACCAATTAATGTTATTGACATGAATTTGCTTGAAGAATTTGAGTAATTCTAGGAATAGCATTAGTTAAAGGATTTGGTTGAATTATGGTGGACTATTAGGTTTGAGAAGATTTGGATGATGTTACGAGACATCATAGATTGGCTTGTGATACTTGGTTATGTTCTACGCAACATGGTCTATGTGTGTATTAAATTTGGAGGCTTTCCAAGCATGTTTACTATGTTTGCTAAGTGTCCAAAGTTCATAGCAGTAAAATGCGTGCCAATTCTGCAGATTCACAGATTGGTGATGCGTCACCAATTTTGTGCACCAATTCATGATGTGTCACCAATTTTGCAAATGTGGTCGGAACGTTACCAACTGTGGTGATGCATCGCCAACAGTTAGCGACATGCCGCCATAGGCAAAATGGCAAAATGGTAGAATTTCTCACATTTTGCTAGGACGATCGAGGTTAGACCTAAGGGGGTTCTTAGAGTGCCTTGGGGCCTAAGTATGTCGGGGGTACTCCGAGACTTCTGAAAGTCCCTCAAGACTTAAGCATTTCCTTAAGGTTTGAAAGATTTTATGGCAGCTTGAGCCATAAACAAGGAAACTAGTTGCAAAAGAGCATAACTAAGTACCATTAGCTCTGGTGAAAGGTTTTGAACCATTGGTGACCTAGCCATGCCGTAGCCACGAGGTTGCAAGGTGAAACCTTAGTGCACCTAGTCTACAAGGTCTAAATGACCTAGTCTACAATAGTCCCACCATAATTCCCCTGCATAACATACTAAGGGAGAGGTTTAACTAGTGATTTATCACTAGTTAGGTTGGCAAGCGCAGCTTGCTAGTAGGCAAGGCAATGCCTTGTAGTTTAAGGACAAGGATGTGGAGAGGTCTCAAGGGACCTAAATATATGCATATATTAGACCCTCAAGTTGTATGAGCTCACAGCAGGTTACATATGTTATCATATATGGTGTCCTTAGTAATTTTCTTGTAGGTACACTGAAAACCCCTTACTGAGAATGTTATGTTCTGACTCCCTAGTTATGTTGTGCAAATTCAGAAGTTATTGGATTGGATAACCCTTGAAGGTTATTGTAGTAGTGACTTTTTGTGCACAAGTATTGCATTTGAGAATCCTTGTGATTCTATTCTACATGGGTAACTTAGATGGTTTGTTGGTCAAGTAATAGTACTTATTAGAGTATTCCTTTGGCTGTAGAGCATAGTAGCACTGGACAAGGGTTTTTGAGACTCGCCACTGGGATTCACATCCAAGGTGGGAGTTAGTTAAAGAAGATCTTAGTAGAGGCTTGTAAATATGCAGTACTTTAGTTGCCTCCATAGTCTATGTTATGAAGAGTCCTAGACTCTAGGGTTGCTCTTGGGTGAGGGCATTAGACTACTTTATGTATGAATGCTCCTATGAGTTGTTATGTGTAGTAAACTCACATAAATGTTGATTTTGTATGCTTTGGCTGTTTGTACTTATTTTCTGTAGAAATTACTTGGCCAAGTTAATGTTTTATGTTTCCATTAATCTAAGTCAAATCATGAAGAGCATGCATCTTGCATATTCTAGGATAATCAACTAGTGGCATAGGATTTTAATCCACACACATATACAACTAGCCAATTGCAACGACCGTGAGACCAACTCTCATAGGGCTTCCTAGGCAGAGGCTAGGGACGGCCGTGTCAGCCATAGTGATTTGGTTATGTTTATTATGTGTTTTATGGGCTAATGCATTTCATGTGTTTGTTCGTTGTGAATGGCTGCTGCATTTGCTTACTATATCTTTTATATATGCATTGTAGTTTTAGTGTTTTAGTGTTTTTTTATGTAGCTTTTAATGATGGTTACATTGCCTATTGAATCCAAGTGCTACCCTTACTAAGTTTCTCAATGAAACTTAATCCCCTTAATTCTACCACTTCAGGTCTAGCGGAAAGATCATCTTCAAACTAACCTTTGCGATTTGAGTTTTTCCCTTAATTTTTAGGTACTTAAACTTTCATATGTCTAGTTGTGATCTAGACTTCCATGTGTTTATTTGTGATTTGGAAAGTTTAGGGATTTTAGGAGCACATTTGGTATTTTTAGTTATGGTACTTATTGTGTTGTGCAACAGCTGTTCAACATCCTATTTTGGACTCCATTGTGTCTTAGGCACTCTTGTAACTTAGGGTGTGTATTTAGCTAAGTTAACACCATTTTGTAGTGCATGTATGCATGCACATGTAGTGTATGTAAAATGAGGCAAGTATGTGAACATTTGAGTAGTGTTTTGGCTATGTATGTGACGTGGTGTAGAGCTGCCTAAGTGTGAATGATAGGCTGCTTACTTGTAAATTCAGTTTTGGCTACATAAAGTTGGTAGACGCAAGAGCATGTAATTCCTATGTGTAATGTAAATGTATTCGATAGCCTTGGAGGGCTTACCCGTTGTAAATGAAGTGTTTGCACACTCATGAAATTTTGTATGAGCAAAATGGTCATAAAGCGACCAAAATTTTTAATCTGCACTCAAAGTTCTATATCCCCCTATGTAGAATGAATCTTGGTATGAAATCTTAAGGTTTAACTGAGCTTTTGAATTTATGCATTTGGAGCCTTATAGCCAAAAGTTATGATGTTGCAAAAGTGGTTAAGTTACTGTTCATTTGCTCAGAATTTTGTAACCAAGTTCAAAAATCCATAACTTGGTCCATAGGTGAGCTATTGATGTAAAACAAAATTCCTTGGTTTTCTCTAAGTCTCTACTTGATAATGAAGCAAACAAAATAGGGGTTACATGGCTAGAATGATAGAATCTGTTGGTGGAAGTTACAGGTGCAGTGGCTGGTCACAAGAACTTAACAAGATTGCCTAATGTGTGGTAGCTAAGATTAAGACTTGTGCTAGTGTTTTCCTTCTTTGCTACCATGGTGTTTATGAAATGTGAATATGTGTGTGATGGTTGGACCAATATGCATGTATTTACATAGTTCCCATGATGGCCACTTGGGTATGCACACTAAGAGTAGTGTTTTGATGCCTTACAGAACATTACCAATCCTAGGAGTCTGAGTGCACAGTTTTGGCACCATAACTGGACTACCCCAGAGTGGGTAACACTGAAGGGATGGACTGAATCTAGCGAAACACGTGTCCTTATCTACTGATGCTGGGCGTAACGACCTTTTCCTCATAGCCTCCTATAAATACTTATGGGAGGCTCCCAAGTAAAAAAAATGTACCCTTTTTTTCTGCTCTCTACTCTTAAATGACTTCTACCTTGACATACTGACTTTGGTGTCAGAGATCCCTCCCCTAGGAAAACACTCTAGGGAGCTCTTAACCTTTGTTCTTTAAATGCTGCAGTTACTAATCAGGTGAAGTTCTACTAGAGGTCTAATCAGCATATCTTACATCGAAGATGTGCTAGAGCACTATTTGGTGCCATCTGTGGGAACTCATCCCCAAATTGCCATTCTAGAGACTTAGCCTTCTAAGGATAAGGGCATTCCGAAGTCCTAGTCCATGCCTGAGCCTCCGTCGGTAGAGAATCAAGCACCCTCAGAGCCTTCCCTCTTAGAGGATGAGCATCCTCTAACGGTCATTATAGGCTTCCTTCATAATCTCTAGTACTCCATAGTAGCTGAAATCAAGCAGCAACTCGACCAAAGGTGGTCACACATACATTCTTATGCTAGGATCCCTCTACCAGACGTCCACTCGGAGAAGGGGTGCTAGTCATCTCGATGGAGCTCCCCGAATAGGAGCTTCCATAAGGAGTCCTCAATCGAGAACCCTCTATCTCATGGGCACTATGTGCTAGTGTTTAGATCAAAAGAGCCAAAGACTCCCACTGCTAGAGCCCCTTTATGCTGGAAAAGCCCTTCTTACCACGACGATGAAGTTACTCACCTAAACAAAGATGTTTTTCTCCCTTGCCCATGGCTACCAAGCAACGAGGAGAGGATGGCAATTATGGAGAGAATTTTGCGAAGGTTGGATAAGGTGGAGAAATAGGTGCCCAGAAAACCAATTTGCTCAAGGTTGTCGGAGACCTTCATCATAGAAGAGTCCCCCTTTGTTAAGGTAATAGTGGAAGCCCCCATACCCAACGACTTCCGAGTACCATGCTTGGAAATGTATGATGGGTGAAGTGATCCTCAGGCCCAATGATGCCACGCTCTACAAGTGCTTCGAGGTCACCTTATTAGGGTCCACAATTGTGTGTTACATCTCATTGGCACCTGGGACTGTAATGGGCTTCCAGGAACTATCTACCGCCTTCACCAACCAATTCATATTGAGGAAGCTGATAGGGAAAATGGCTGTCCAATTGTTTGCTATAGCCCAAAAGAATGGGGAGGACCATTCGAGACTATGTCAAGAGATTCAACAGAGAAGCACTCAACGTTCTGGACTTCCACCCCGAGATCTGAATCCTCTCAATGATCAGAGGGCTAAGGAGCGGCTCATAGCTCTTCTATGAGTTCTTATAAGATTCCCCTGACACCCTCGGTGAATTCTACCAAAAGGCCAAGCGACATATGGTGACTGAGGAACTAAGAATAGGGGGTCGAAGTTTGATCATCACCAGTCCGAAGGTAATAGTCAGCAACCTTGGTATCAATCAGGGGGAGGAGGCAGACCTTAAAATTCCAAGGGATGAAAGACAGTGACATTCACCCCCCTCAACACTTTAAGGACAAATATCCTCATGGCCTTGGAAAGGTAGGGAACTTAAATCAAACATCCTAAGGCCATGACCTCGGACAACAGAAATAACATGAAGAAGTACTGCCAATTTCAGTAGGACCACGGGCATGATATTGAGGATTGTTTCCAACTGAGAAAGTACATCGAGTCCTTAATCAAATAAGAACAACTTTGGCACTACTTACATATGTTGTCGCCTAAGGCCCAAGAAAAAGCAGAAGATGAGAAAAAATGATAAGATCAAGAGTACGACTCTGATAGGTATTAGACTAATAGGAGCGCCACAAAGCATCCCCCACCTTCGGTCGGGGTTATCCACACCACAACCACTACATTACCCTCAACTGAAAGAAAAATAAAGCTGAGGGAGATTGCAATGATAGAGTTTGACAACCCGATGAACAAGCTGGCCTGAAGTGATGGGCTTTTCTAAAGTTCCCACAAGACGATCCTCTCCTGATCATGGCAAGGATAAAAAATTGGGATGTTAAGAGGGTGCCCATTGATGATGGATCAAATACTCATGCCTTGTTCTCCCACTTGTTACCGAATTTGGGTATTTTCGAGGGTGATCTCAAACTCGTTACCTCACCTACTTTCGGGGTTGGTCCTTGGGAACTCCCAGTACTTGGGTGGATTGATCTACCCCTGATGGTAAGGGGTACCTCAGTCCAAACCAAGGAAAAACTCTTTGCTTACATTATGACAAGGTTCATCATCATAGATAAAATGCCATCCTTGGAAGATAGACACAAGGCAACCTTTACATTCGACCAGATGTGAAATACCTGGTTGTCACATTTGAGGAAAAAAAAGGTGATGCAGAAATACTCATTGATCAAGCTGAAGTAAGGAAAGTGTTCATCACAGCAAGACAGAATCCTATGAAAGTTCACATACAAACTTCGGCAGAGAAGAGCATGATTGACAAAGATGCGATAGAAAGAGAGATGAGTGATCTTAAAAAAATAGAAATAGAGGATGTAGAACTTGTCTTTGGCTAAAATACCCAAGTGAGGAAAACTGGCCGAAAGTGACAAGGAAAAACTTGTATCCCTTCTATTAATGAACAAAGATCTATTTGCTTACTCTCCGAAGGATATGCCTATGGTAGACCTGGGTATAATTCAGCACAGCCTTAAAGTTTGCCTTAAGGTGAAGCCTATTTGAAAGAAAAAGTGTAGCCTCTCGGTGCATAAGAACAATTTCATTAAAATCAAAGTGCAACGACTAATAGAAGCAGGCATAACAAAGGAGGTCATGTACCCCAAATGGCTTAGAAACGTTGTTGTTGCCACAAAGGAAGGGAGTGATAAATTCCAAATGTGCATCGAGTTTCAAAATATTAATGATGCCTGTCCAAAGGACTCGTATCCTCTGCCATCAAAAGACCAATTGGTAGACTCCACTGTCGAATATGATTTACTTAGCTTCCTCAACGCTTTTACCAGATACCACCAGATTCAAATGTGCAGAGGTTGGGACCTACTGTTATGTGAGAATGCTCTTTGGCCTTAAAAATGCAAGAGCCATATATCAAAGGCTGATGAATAGGGTGTTCAGCTCCCAAATTGGGAGAATACGGAAGTGTACATCGATGATATGATGGTTAAGCATAAAATACCTAGTAGTCATAACATAGAATTTGGGGAAACATTCCACCAACTTTAAAAATTCAGAATCCGTTTTACCGCCAAAAAGTGTGTGTTTGGAGTAATTGCTAGCAAATTCCTTGCGTTTATGGTATTGCAAAGAGGTATTTATGCCAATCTAGAAAGGCTTAATGCTTTACTAGGATTTCAAACTCCTACAACATCCAATGAAGTGCAGAGGTTTACGGGGCGAATTATGGCCCTTAGTAGATTCATCTCCGAATATGGAGATCGGTGCTGGCTATTCTTTAAAGTGCTTACCAAAGCAGCCAAAAATGAGTGCAACTTTGGCCTTGTTGAACATCCTTGGAACGAAGATTGCCAAAAGGCCTGGGATGAACTTAAAACCTACATAACCTTTCTGCAGACACTTTGACAACCACGGGAAGGAGAACCTCTCAACATCTACCTCATAATCACTAAGAAAACGGTAAGTTCGGTAATGGTGACGGAAGAAGGAGGAAAATAGTGGTCGGGATATTATGTTAACAAAGCCTTGCATAGTGCCAAAGTTAGGTACCCTCTACTACAAATCCATCTATGCCTTAGTCATGGCAGGTAGGTAGCTCTAGCCCTATTTCCATGAACATTCTATCATAGTTCGAAGTAACTTACCTTTTCAGGATGTCATGGAAAAGGTGGATCATTCCAGCCGACTATCAAAATGGTTTATCGAGCTTGGTGCATACAACATCATATACAAAGTGAGAAAGGCCATAAAAGGTCAGGCTTTAGCGGCCTTTATTGTAGAAGTACCTAAAACCAAGAATGCCCCCGATGACCTCAGAAATTAGGAGCCTGAATGGGCTTTGTATGTAGATGGCACTTTAGGGTCAGAACACTAGGGTTCAGCATAATACTCTAAGGTCCTAAAGGGATGGAAGCACCCAAAGCTATCAAGTTTAGTCTCCAGGTCACCAACAAAATCGCTGAATATAAAGCCCTCATGGCTGGACTACAATTGGAAAAAAAGAGTTGGTGCAAAGAATCTAAAGGCTTACAATGACTTGAAATTGGTTTTTTGACAAACAATAGGGGAGTATGGTGCCAAGGATCCCGGTCTGGGGAAATACCATGACCTTGCCACAAAAATGATCTAAGAATTTGACAAACTAAGCATAGAGAAGGTACCTCAAAACAGGAATGTCAAAGCTGACACATTGGCAAAGTAAAAATAGTCAACCAAGGTACTTGAGCTCCCAAGCATAGCCATAATGGTGCTTACGACAACAAAGAAGGGGTGGAAAGACCCTATAAAGAAAAACTTGGTCAGTTCATCCTTACCCCAAGATCCAAAGGAAGTGGCGAAAGTGCGTAAACGCTCTAGAAGGTACTTTATGATTGGGCAAGAATTGTACCAGCAACGGTACACAAATCCACTACAAAGGTGTATTAGTGAAGATGACATCAAGAACATCCTTGCAAAAGTCCATGAAGAAGCCTATGGATCTCACATCAGGACTGACGCCCTCGTTGGGGTACTACTCTAGTAAGGATATTTCTAGCCTACTTTAAGGAAGGATGCAAGGCAGTTTGTCAAAAAATGTGATAAGTGCCAGTGACACGCACCGATACAAAGAGTACCTTTTAAAGCGATCACCTTGGCAGACTATTCTTGCCCTTTTGTTGTTTGGGGTGTTGACCTCATTGGTCCTCTCCCAAAGCCTCTGGCAACAATTTTCGCAAACGACATCTAGAAGTTTGTTTGGAAGTACATCATATGCAGATTCAGTGTGCCATGAGTGATACTAGCAGATAATGCTTCCCAATTCAGTGATAGAAGGTTTTAGGAATTTGCAACCAACCTTGGAATAAAACTACACTTTGCCCTAGTTTCCCATTGTTACTCACTTAGGGGTAATCTAGTTATGGTGCCAAAACTGTGTATTTAAACTCCCAGGATTTGTGCGTCCTGTAGGTCATTAGAACAACACCCCTAGAGTACATACTCAAGTGACCCTCTTGAGCACTATGTAAATACATGCATATTGGCCTAACCATAACACATACATTTACATTTGTGCACACTATGGCAGCTAATAAGGAAAACACTACCTCAAGTCTTAGTTTTGGCTTCCACACATTGGGCAATCTTCTTAAGTTCTAGTGACCAGTCACTACATCTGTAACTTCCACTAATAAACTGTATCATTGCAGACATGAAACCCCATATTTTCCATGCTCCATTATCAAGTAGAGGCTTAGAGAAAACTAAGAAATTTTTTTTTACAACAATAGCCCACCTATGGACCAAGTTATGGATGTTTTAATTTGGTTACAAAATTCTGACCAAATGAATAGTAACTTAGCCAATTTTGCAACATCATATCTTTTGCTACAGAGCTCTAAATCCAAAATTACAATGCCCCATCAAATCTCTTGATGTCCTCTAGCTGTGGTCAAAATTTCATACAAAGATTCATTCTACACAGGGAGTTATAGAACTTTAAGTGCAAGGTCAAAATTCTAGTTACTTTATGAGCATTTTGCCCATACAAAATTTATTAAGTGTGCAAACACTTCATTCACCAGGGGAAAGCCCTCTAAATCTACCCCATATATGTCCTATATAGATAGGAATTACTTGCTCTTGCATCTAGCAACCATATGTGGACAAAAAAAAAATTATAAGTAAGCAACCCATCTTTCACATTTAGGCAGCTTTGCACCACATCACTTAGATAGCCAAAACATTACTCAAATGTTCACATACTTGTCTCATTTTACATACACTACATGCACATGCACACATGCACTACATAATCATCTCAACTCAGCAAATACATGCCCTAAGTTCCAAGAGTGCCTGAGACACAATAGACTCCAGAACAGGATGCTGGACAGCTGCTACATAACACAATAAGCACCACCATGCAAAATAACAAATGTGCTCCTAAAATCACCAAAATTTCCAGATCACAACTATACATATGGAAGTTTGAGTACCTAAAAATTTATGGCAAAACTGAAACCACAAAGGTTAGTTTCAAGGTGATCTTTCTGCCGGACCTGAAATGATAGAATTGAAGGGAGTAAGTTTCATTGAGAAACTTAGTAAGGGTAACACTTGGTTTCTTAAGGTAATGTGATCCTCATTAAAACCTGCATCCAAATACACTAAAACACAAAAACCACAATGCATACATACAAGATATAGCAACCAAATGAGCAGCAATTCACAACCAAGAAACACATGAAATGTGGCAGTAACATATACCATAGATTAGTCCATAAAACATGCAATAAACATAAATAAATCCCTATGGTAGCCCTCCTCAAGCTAATGTTCAGTCTTATGAGGATTTTAACACTAGTTAGTACTAAATTTGGGCTCTAAAAACCCTCATTTCACTGCCATCATTATGCACTTCACACTAAGTCACAAAACCTTCAATAAGTGCACTCCTCTCACCAAGCTTGGCCCTAGCAGGCTCATGGCTTTCTTCCAAGCTTAGCCCTAGCTCCATGGTTGCTTGAAAATATAGAAAACAACCCGTGAAAGCAAGAGAACACTTACCAAAGTGGGTAGGTTGAAAATAAAGCTTAATCCTTGAAGTATCCATGCAATAGCTCTAGTTTGCTTCCAATTGCTTCCTTTTGCCTTTAATTTCAATCTTTGAGGTATGGTGGCTATGGATGAGCTATGGAAGAAGCATGGAGGAGGGTGGTGGCTATGTGGGATGAATATGGGAGAACAAAATTCAAGTTAGGCTTTTTAAATTAGCTTTAGGGCACTAAACACCCTTATTAGCCTTAATCATGCTTTATGGCACTTTCTTTGCTCATAAACCTGGTTTCTTCATCTTAAACTTATTGGTACACATGTGCTGAACATTTTTGACCCATTTACAAGCCATAGCAGGCCCTCCCTAGATGGGTAAACTCCAAATTGCTCCATTTTGTCTTAAGTCAAAAGCTTGAACACCTTAAGCTTTACGCTAGGAAATTTAGGTCCTTAATGCCTTTAGTGTTTACTGTGTCCAAACATGTCATCCATGAGTAATTTGGTGCTCCAAAAGCACTTTTATACCAGCCACGTCCTTCCCATAACTGTCCAAAGCTCTTTCTTGAGAGTTTTACAATTAAGTACCTAAATTTTGAAAACCTTACAAAAAAAGTCCATAGGTTGCTTGACAAACAAGCAATCCTTAAGGATTTTCTTGGAGGCCAAGTTACCAACCTGGAACACTTGTAAAGAGGTGTTTATTATACCTTTTACCCCTCATTCTTCAATCACTATAAAGAGAATTACAAAATATAATGGTTTTTAGGCATTATGCCATCCTTTTACTTCTCTTATTTTTGTGAGATGGTAACACCCATCCTCAAAGCAATGAACAAGTGGAGGTGACCAATAGGACAATAAAAGATGGTCTGTTGAGTGTCCTATGGAGTTATCAAACAACTCCTAGAAGAGCTACTAGTGAAACACCTTTTTCACTCATATTCAGCACTAAGGCCATTATCCCTGTTGAAGTCATACAACCATCTATTAGAGTACAGGTGTTCGGTGAAGAAGGGAAAAACCTCAGTTTAAGAACAAAGTTAGATATGATTGATGAACATAAGGAGATGGCCGAACTAAGAAGGAAATCCTTTCAGCAAAGGGTAGCCATTACTACGAACTTGCATGTCAAACCTAAAGGGATTAGGAAGGAAGACCTTGCTTTTGAAAGGCGGAGCTGGAATCTAGAACACCTTCTCATGGACTACTTTGGAAAAATTGGGAAGGACCTTATTTGGTCCTCGAAGAAGTTTGGCCATGAGTTTATGAACTTGGAAATGCTTAAGGAGAAGAGTTGAGAAACACATGGCATTTAGACTCTTTGAAAAATTCTAGAATTAGAAATTTCGAATGGAGGAGCATTATTATGAGAAGCATGCACAAAGAAATCAGCTGAATGTGGTGATCTCCTAAGCTGCCCAAAAGTGTTAGGAAGCAAACTTTACCAAAGGAGAGTAATCGAATATGGTTGATCCCGAAAATATCTAAGTGATCATGTACAAACTTTACCAATGGAGGTTAACAAAATATGGTTGACTCTGAAAGTACCCAAGTGATCTTGTACACACTTTACCAAAGGACATTAACTAAATATGGTTGATTTTGAAAATACCTACGTGTTCTTGTACAAAAAAAGTTTCCCAAAAATGTTGCTTAAATTTTATTATAAAACACTTAGGAAAATACTCAGCACTCTCCAAAAAGAATAGGCTAAGGTTTTGAATCCTTCATATTATTTTTGTCAAGGATAGTACATGACCAAATCTGTTGGGCATCATTGAACTGAAGGTTGTAAGTTAGCCGAAGGTGGTGAGTCAACAATAAGGTTCACAGGAAAGTAATGCTTCGTAAAGATGGTGCTAATCATGGACTTAGCCAAAATTTTCAGAAATGAGGACAATTCCATTAGAGAGTGCAAAGTACAAAAAAAAAATCTACTACAAAACTAGAGGCCTAAGGGCTATTTTCCCCATCTATGGGCTCTTCAACATCAGTATCATCCGCATCGTCCTAACCATCATCATCAGCATCTTCAGTCGAAGAAGGAAGCTCTGGAAGGTTGAGGAACTCCATCTTTGACCATAGTAAGGATGGTCCTTCGGGTGTCTGAAAAGCTCTAAAAAATGAGACATCGAGCTCAGGAAACCAAAAGAGCATTTGATGGCGAGCAAGGCAAAAACCATCTTGAAAAGAGGACTTTACTGCCTCATCTGCCCTAGCCTTCTTGGTTTTCAAATGCACCACCTCTTTCTTCAGCGCCTCTTGATAGCTGAAGGGCTATTGCCTCTCCCAGTACGTACTTCCCCCCGAAGTTGTATTCGGGAAGCCTGGCATCAGCCGGAAAGAAGAACTGTCATTGACCTCGGCAAGAGCGAAGTCGAGCACCACGAAGTCAGGACTTCAGCTACTACACCAGGAAATCCAAAGGTATTGCCGGCTCCTTCGGGGGACCAAACAGATCACCTTCGGGACAGAGGCCTAGCCCTCACAAGCAGGAGAGAATCCTCTGAAGGTAGAATCACCTAACTAAAGGACTCCCCGAACTATGAGCATAACTCCCGAAGAAGGGCGTCCATACCAAAGGACGACCTCGCCTAGAGGACCTCGGGGAGTACGGCATGAGCATTTAAGAAGCCTCTGACATGTCACCCACAGGCGTTACATGCTGACCCAAATGGCGGTCTGACACACCGACGCCGTCCAGGTCTTGTCACGACCTGTCTCGGTTCAAGGGTCAAGGAGCCTGCCACCGGCTACTTGTCCCCTACGCCCAGAAACTCAGAGAACATCCGACCGAACACGTGTTGTCATCTGAACGGGCTGGGCACTCCTATAAATACTAGGGAACAGACCCTGGCAAATGGTTCGACTCCTCCTCCTTGAGAAAACACAAATAGGCAAGGCCACTAAACTTCCTAGTGCTCCCCCTCTTTCACCTCTCAGAACACTGACTAGGGCGTCGGAGACTCCTCCCTGGAAAAACACCCCGGGGACCTCCTAACCCTCTTTTCTGATTATTTTCAGGCACACTCCCTTGGGAAATTTGAGCTCCAGGCGTTCTCCCCCTCAGGAAGTCCCTCCCAAAGTCACAATGTCTTCCAACAAACATGTCTTCGGGCATCATTTGGCGCCGTCTGTGGGAACCCACCCTCAGGTCGCAGTCGTTGAGACTCGGCATTCCAAGGACAAGGGACTCCCGAAGTTCCCGTCCGCGCCTGAAGTTCAATCGGCTACTAAGCAAACCATTCCAGGGTCTTCTTTGCCGGAGGAGGAGCGTCCTCTTGTTATCACCATGAGTTTTCTGCGTGACTTTCAATGGTCTGTTATGGCAGAAATGACATAACAGATAGACTGAAGGTGGCCGCAACCAACTCAGGCCCAAAGGCCTCCCTCACCAGTACACCCTCGGAAGAAAAGCCCCAAGCCAACCTACCACAGTTCGGGAAGTCGGGACCCCCGTGAAGAGTCTTCGACAGAAAACATGCCCCTCGGGGCACGACTTGCGGGACAAGCGGGGTCTAAGCGACCTAAAGTCCCATACCAAAGCAACTCATCACCCGAGGTGAAGTCTTCATCCCCTCGGCGTCGAAGTCACTCCCCGAAGAGACACAGGCAATCTCCTTGCAACGAAGCCTACAAGCACTAGGAGGAAGAGCCTAGCGCCACGCTCCTTTTGCAGAAGATATTGGCTAGGTTGGACAGGGTGGAAAAACAGGTAGCCCGCAAGCCCGTCTAGGCCAGGCTATCTGGGACCTTCTGTGGGGATGAGTCCCCATTCACCCGAGCTATAGTTGAAGCAGCCATGCCAGGTGACTTCCCAGTACCTCGGCTGGAAACGTACGATGGACGAACTGATCCACAGGCTCATCTGACCAAGTATAGACACAGCATGATGATGCATGGTGCCGACGATGCCACCTTGTGCAAATATTTTGAGGTCACCCTCACAGGACCAGCAACAGCCTGGTGCAATTCATTAACTCCAGGAACCATCACAGAGTTTCAGGAGTTATCTACGGCCTTCACGCAACAATTCATTGGAAGTAGGCCGACGGCAAAGGTGCCCATCCAAATGTTCGACATAGCGCAAAGAAGTGGAGAAACCATCCGCGACTATGTCGAAAGGTTTAACAGAGAAGCTTTGAGTGTCCCAAACTTTCAGCCCGAAATACGCATCCTCGCGATGACATGGGGCCTTCGGAGGGATTCACAGCTATTTTACAAATTCTCCGAAGACCCTCCGAACACAATTGGCGAGTTCTACCAAAGGGCAGAACAGCACATGATGGCCGAAGACCTGAGAATGGGTGGACCAAAGTCCGATCACCACCAGGCCGAAGGATCCAGCCAGCAAAACCGATATCCAGCCGAACAGGCAGGACGACCTCGGAGAATGCGGGGAAGGAAAGTCCCAACCTTCACACCCCTGAACACCACAAGGACCAACATCCTCATGACAATGGAAAGACAGGGGACCCAAATTCAGCGGCCAATGGCCATGACCGCTGATAACAAAAAGAACATGAAGAAGTTCTGCCAGTTCCACAGCGACGATGGCCACGACACCGAAGACTGCTTCCAACTGAAGAAGTACATAGAGTCACTGATCAAACTGGGTCAACTTCGGCGTTATCTGCGAATGCCTTCCCTGAAAGGGAGAAAAGAGGAGGAAGGAAAGGTAGATGACGAGGATTACGACTCCGATAGAATGAGGAACCGAAGTCCAAAAAGGCATCCTCCACCCCTGGCAGGGTTAATACAAACAATCACGACCGGACTTCCATCCTCGGAAAGAAAGAGGAAGGCCAGAGAAATAGCAGTCATGGAATATCTTAGTCCAACGAAGAAGCTGGCCCGAGAGGATGGTTCCGCCGTCATATTTCACCATGACGACCCACTGTTGGTCATGGCAAGGATAGGAAACTGGGATGTAAAGAGAGTGTTACTTGACGATGGATCAAATGCCGACGTCCTGTTTTCACATTTGCTGCTGAGATTGGGCATATCCAGCAGCGACCTCAAGCCTGTCACCTCGCCTACCTTCGAGGTGGGACCATCCGAGCTACCCGTCCTCGGATGGATGGATCTTCCCCTAATGATTAAAGGGACTGTTGAGTTATTTGCCTCCACAATGACAAGGTTCATCGTCATGGATGTCCCTTCATCATACAACGCCATCCTTGGAAGACAGACACAGGGAAATCTCCACATTTGCCCTGATGTGAAATACTTAACTGTCACTTTCGCCACCAAGGATGGAGACGCAGAAATCTTCATCGATTAGAGCGAAGTAAGGAAGGTGTTCGTCAAGGCACGAAAAGCTCCAGCAAACAACTTCGCACAAACGATGGAGGCAAAGGCACCAAAGAAGGGCGAGGCAGAAGATCCCGCGAAGGCGGAAATAGAAGAAGTGGAACTTGTCCCAGGCCAAAATACCCGAATAGGGAAAAACTTGGCCGAAGGTGACAAGAAAAAACTTGTATCTTTTCTGCTGACAAATAAAGATCTATTTGCCTACTCGCCGAAAGATATGCCAGGGGTAAACCCTGGCGTAATACAGCATAGCCTTAAAGTAAGTCCGGAGGCAAGACCTGTCCGGCAAAAGAAACGGAGCATCTCGGTCCATAAAAGTAACTTTGTCAAAACTGAAGTCCAGCGCTTGATAGACGCTGGTGTCGTCAGGGAGGTCAAATACCCCGAATGGTTAAGCAATGTGGTAATTGCCACAAAAGAAGGAAGCAGTAAACTCCGAATGTACATCGACTTCAGGAACTTGAACGATGCTTGCCCTAAAGACTCATACCCTCTCCCACCGATAGACCAATTGGTAGACTCAACTGCCGAATACGGGCTCCTAAGTTTCCTAGACGCCTTCAGTGGGTATCATCAAATAAGGATGGACCCCGAAGATGAGGAGAAAACCTCCTTCATCACCGAGGGGGGAATGTACTGTTACGTCAGGATGCCCTTCGGCCTCAAAAATGCAGGAGCAACCTACCAGAGGTTGATGAGCAAGGTCTTTAGTGATCAAATAGGGAGAAATATGGAAGTCTATGTCGACGACATGATAGTTAAGAGCAAGCTGCCTAGTGACCACGTCGCGGATCTAAAGGAAACTTTCCACCAGCTCAGAACCTTCGGGATCCGCCTTAATCCCGAAAAGTGTATCTTCGGAGTGACCTCGGGAAAGTTTCTTGGGTACATGGTATCAGAAAGAGGCATTGATGCTAACCCAGAAAAAATTAAGACTTTACTCGAATTCCGAACTCCTGCCACAATAAAAGATGTGCAGAGACTCACTGGAAGGATAACCTCTCTTAGTAGGTTCATTTCCAGATATGGAGACCGGTGTCGAGCGTTCTTCAAAGTCCTCACTAAGGCAACAAAAAAGGAGGACAACCTTGGAAATGATGATCATCTTTAGAATAAAGACTGCCAAAATGCCTAGGAAGAACTCAAAATCTACTTAGCTAGTTTGCCCACTCTGCGACAACCTTGTGAGGGAGAGCCCCTCGTGTTATACCTCGCCGTCACAGAAAAAGCTGTGAGCTCGGTCCTTGTGAAAGAAGAGGGGCCAAAGTAATGGCCAGTCTATTATGCAAGCAAGTCCCTGCACGGTGCCGAAGTCAGGTATCCCTTGCTGCAGAAAGCTATATTTGCTCTAGTACTAGCAGGAAGAAGGCTACGACCATACTTTCAGGCTCACCTTATCATCATCCGAAGTAGTCTACCACTACGGGATGTCATGAGGAAAGTTGATCATTCGGGAAGGCTTTCCAAGTGGTGTATAGAGCTTGGCGAACACGACATCACTTATGAACCTCGGAAAGCCATAAAAGCTCAAGCCCTGGCAGACTTCATTGCTGAAGTACCGACCACCGAGGATAGCTATCCGGATCCTGGAGAAGGTGAGCCCGAATGGACTTTGTATGTTGACGGAGCCTTAGGGGTCCGAACACCAGGGAGCTGGGGTAATTATTAAAGGTCCCGAAGGCTTAGAAGTAATGAAGTCTATCAAGTTCAGCTTTAATGTCACCAACAATATGGCTGAGTATGAAGCCCTCATAGCAGGATTGCGCCTAGCCAGAAAAATTGGCATACGAAACTGAAAGCCACAGCGATTCCCAGCTGGTAGTTCGGCAAACGGCAGGAGACTACGGGGCAAAGGACCCAACCTTGGCAAAATACCATGACTTGGTAGCAAAGCTCATCCGGGAGTTCGACACTGTACGAATCAAAAACATACCTCGACGAGATAATGCCGAGGCAGATTGCTTGGCAAAATCAAAAACATGCACCGAGCTACTAAACCACCCGAGCATCACAGTGCTGAGCATAGTAACTTCGGGAAAAGGCTGGAAAGACCCGATAAAAAGATATCTCACAGACAATACGCTCCCTGAAGACCCCAGCGAAGTTGCAAAAGTACGAAGATGCTCCGGTTGATTCTTCTTAATTGGCGAAGAATTATATCGGCAGGGATATGCAAATCCACTACAGAGGTGTGTTGGTGAAGAGGATACTGAAATGATCCTCGAAGAAGTACACGAAGGCGCTTGTGGTTCACACGTCGGAACCGACGCCCTGGTAGCAGTAATACTTCGCCAAGGATACTTTTGGCCTACCCTGAGAAAGGACGCTAGGCAGTTCGTCCAAAAATGCAGTAACTGCCAAAGGCACGCGAATATCCAGAGGACACCCTCGGAATTAGTAACTTCAGCTGACTATCCCTGGCCCTTCGTAGTCTGGGGCATAGACCTTATTGGGCCGCTCCCAACAGCGCCTGGAGGCATGAAGTTCTGCATGGTAGCAGTAGACTATTTCTCCAAATGGGTTGAGGCAGAGCCCCTAGCGACTATCTCGGCAAAAGAGGTGCAAAAGTTCGTATGGAAGAACATTGTATGCAGATTCGGCATACCAAGGGTACTAGTAGCTGATAATGGGTACCAGTTCATAGACAAGGGATTCCATGAATTTATCAGTGACCTCGGAACAAAAATGCACTTCACCTCAGTAGCTCACTCCCAAGGCAATGGGCAGGTAGAAGTATCTAATAGGACCATAAAAGATGGTCTGAAAAAGATACTGGGGGAAGCAGAAGGGAAATGGCCAGGAGAGCTCCAAAGCGTATTATGGAGTTACCAAATAACACCCCGATGAGCCACAGGGGAGACACCTTTTTCAATTGTTTTCGGAACAGTGGCTATCATCCCAATCGAGGTAGTACGACCATCAGTACGAGTGCAAATGTTTGATGAAAGGGGAAATGACCTCAGCATGAGGACCAAGCTCGACCTCGTCGGCGAACACAGAGAAATAGCTGAACTGAGAAGAAAAGCATTTCAGCAAAGAGTGGCTGTGGCCACAAACTGACGGACCAGGCCAAAGGGAATCAAGGGAGGAGACCTCGTTCTCTGAAAGGCTGAATTTGCACCCCGAAGGCCATCCCACGGGGTACTCCGCGCAAATTGGGAAGGACCTTACCTGGTACTTGCCGATGTACAAAAATGGGTGTACAAGCTCGGCGATCGCAAAGGCGTAAAATTGAAAAATACTTGGCATTCAGACGCTTTGAAAAAGTTCTATGCTTAAGATTTCGATGGGAAAATGGTATTGTACAAATTAGGAAAAATATTCTAAGTACAAAAGTTTCTCAGAAAAGTTCCTAAGCATAAATTGTACAAGTCAAAATTTCGCGAAGGTGATCGCCGAAACGAGCGCATATATGATTTTTTGAAGTCTCTTGAGCGAACGTGTTCGGGACAATGGGAAATAAAAAATCTCGCAAAAAGACTTAGCCAAATTTTCTAAAAAGAAAAAGTCTTTATTGAAATGAATTTGCTTACAGAGAAGAAGGAGTGCCAAAGGGAGAAGAACAAAAAAGAAGGAAAAGAAGGCAAAGGACCCTAAAACAAACTAAGGAATCTCGGCGTCCCGGGAGCCACCAGCTCCTGCGTCCTTTTCCACCACCTTTGGCGCCGGGAAAGAAGAAGGCAAGTTCAGGTGCTCAGTCTTGGACCAAGACCAGCAAGGCCCCTTGGGAATGTTTAGGGCCTCCAAGAAAGAGAGGTCCAGATCTGGGAACCTCTGAAGAACTTGGTGCCGAGCGAGGCAAAACCTGTCCTGGAAACCAACCCTGGTCATCTGGTCAGATTTATCCTTCTCGACCCCAAGGTCCACAAGGTCCTTCGTCAGATCTGCGACCTCCATCTTCAGTGCCTTCATCTTCTTCTTCTTCGGCTCCTTCTTCAGAGAATCGACCTCGGCTTCGAGCGCGGCCTTCTCAGCAAGCGCCTTCGCCAGGAGAGCCTCAGACTCTGACTTCTCCTTTTGATGAGCTTCGTTTGCCGAAATCAGCTCCGCCACCTAGGAGCCGAGGTCAGAAATATTCTAGGAGGAATCCTTCAAAAGTTCTTCTTTTTCTTTCAGGAACTCCTCCCGAATGGCAGCAACCTCCTTCTCTGCAGCTGGAGCCAGCTGCGTGTTCTGGGCAGCCAATTCCGAGCACGTGGCCTTAGTTTTTTCTATGACCTCTAAGGCCGAAGCTCGGAACGTCGTCTGCCTCGCCACTCGAACTCTGAGGAAACCAGCATACCCCAGCAGCTGCAAAGAAATAAAGGCCAAGTCAGTAAGGCAAAAAAAGAAAGCCAAATAATTAGAAGAAATTAAAAGGAAAAAGAAAGGCGCGAACATACCTGGGCAGCGTGCTCGAAAACTTTCACGGCGAGGGAATCATCGCCCGGGTGAGCCTCCGCAATGGCCCTAAAGGAGGCCTCGGTAAGGATCCCTTTCGAGATCTCTTTGTCCATTTGCTGGCAGTCTCTGGAGTACAAATTCATGTCCTCCATAAATGACCAGAAAGGCTCCTTCAGGATCTTCCCTTTCGGGATACGGGCATCCCGAAGGGCTCGCTTCCAGGCATGCTCGGCTGCCCAACCCGGAGTAAGTAACTCCCCTACACGGTAAACCAAAAAGCTGGTCAAGGCAAGTAAATTTCAAAATTCAAAAAAGTGAAGGCATCACAGTTTGCTAGAAAATGAACCTGGTGGCACTTCGGCCACATCGTCATTAGAATCCAAAACCTCCTCGGTAGAAATCCCCTTGCCTTTGCTCTTGCGCTGCTCCTCGGCAGAAGGGGCCTCTACCAAGGCATCCAAAAGAGCCTGCGACGAAGTAGGACTCCGAGGAGGGACGTCGACAGCAGCAACCTCGGGCGGCGGAGCGGCAGCAACTTCGGGCTCTCCGCTTACCCCCTCAAGAACTTCCGGCTCAGAAGTTGAACAGTCTTCTTTCCCCGTTTAGAAGAAGGCCCAGCCCCAGTCATTTTCCACCTTCAGGAGACGCCCTTCTTCGTCTGCTCACCTTTCTCGGATTGACCAAGGAAAAGGGATTTGTAGAAGGCAGCAGTGTCGTCGCCCATCTTTGGAAAAGAAAGAAGACATCAGTGTGAGTCCAAGATGAAATTATAATAAAGGGACTCGAAGATAACTTATGCTCATAAAATGTTTCGTAAGTAACTTCCTCCCGAAGGAGTTGCACCAGCCAGGAGTCTTTCCCAGCGATGGCAGGAGCCGGCATCCCGAGGCCCGTCTTGTGCTCCTTCACTACCCCTAGCTCCCGAAGAACCTCTTCAGTTATCAGCTTCCAATTGATGGGGAAGGGGTAGAGAGAGCGTGAAGGGACCTCGGAATCCCAGTCAGAGACGGCTCGGATACGTCTGTTGAAGTCCGTGAATACGGGAGCCAACTCAGGAGTTAGCATTATCCTCAGATCTACGACGTCCATCTCCAGCCTTCCCCGAGCCCACTTGGTCGGAACATGCGACCAGGCCTCCTCCATCTTCAGAAAGAAACTTTTGTAGCCACCCTTGCCAGCTGTCCTTAGTGGCAAAAGTGAACATATACTTTTTGCTCCCTGATCCCCGAGGTAGCATAAAGTAAAAGCCACCCTTCGGGACCACGAAGAGCTTATAGTACTGCATAAAGAAAATGAAGTGGGGTTCTATTTTGAAGACGCCACACATACAGAGGAAGGCGTTAAAATAGCAGTACGAGTTCGACGGAGGTTGATTTACGGCAATGCCATGGAATTGGCAAAAGTCACAAATCATCTTCGAAGGAGGGTACCGAAGTCCGGCTTTCAGTTAGGCTCGAAAAACGGTAACCTCGTTACTATGGTTCGAAAAGCTAAATTGGTCAGAATGTGGCAACCTTGTAACGGCATACGAGGGAAGGAAGATTTTTTTCTTCCATTTTTCTAGTTTTTTAGGAGTGGTGCAGCAAGGGTAAGACAGAAGAGGTTGCTAGCTCTCAGGAATAGACATGTCGGCTGAAAAATGAGTTCAAAAAAAGGCAAAAAATGACCTCGGGAAAAAAGATTGAAAAATAGAAGACTCAGGAAGTTAAAACCCACCAAATGCTTTGCCAAAATCTGGGTTTGAAGACACCATCGTGAAAGGTGGCCAGAAAAAACTCTGTCAACAGCACTGCTGCGAAAAGCAGGAGAAAATGCAAAAATAGTTGAAAGGCAGAAGAGAGCAAAAGCAGAAGCAAAAGGAGGTTATGAAGGAACAAGAGTATATATAGGCCGAGGGGGGTAGGCGAACCGGCATCATAAGTACCCCGCGAAGGCGAACAATCGCCATAACTGGTTACTGAGCGTGAAAAGACGTGCCTGCTGTATCCGATGCAGCCCTCGCCAATGACAAATGTGCCACGTGTCAGCAATCGTGCCAAAAGAGGGACACGCCTTCTGACACCCCTAAATCCTGGGTGCGCCGCTCTAGACTGACACGCCTGGTTACGAGACGCGACGTTACACAGACCTGCAAAAGGAAAAAAGTAGGTTACCTCGAAGACACCAAGGGATAGGCTATGGTCGAACAGCCTACGTCTTCGGATGAAAGGTCCATCTTCGGCACAGGTGCTACACCCAAGGCCCAAAGAGGCACCCTTCGAAAGCTAACAAGCCGAAGTTTCCACTTTGGCTTTTTCGAGGGGGGCCTGTGATAACCGAAGGGCTATCGCCTCTCCCAGTACGTACTTCCCGCCGAAGTTGTGTTCGGGAAGCCTAGCGTCAGCCAAAAAGAAGCACTGTCATTGACCTCGGCAGGAGCGAAGTCGAGCACCACGAAGTCAGGACTTCAGCTAATACGCCAGGAAATCCAAAGGTATTGCCGGCTCCTTCGGGGGACCAAACAGATCGCCTTTGGGATAGAGGCCTAGCCCTTACAAGCAAGAGAAAATCCTCTGAAGGCAGAATCACCGAACTAAAGGACTCCCCGAACTACGAGCATAACTCCCGAAGAAGGGCGTCCATACCAAAGGACGACCTCACCCAGAGGACCTCGTGGAGTACGGCATGAGCATTTAACGAGCCTCTGACATGTCACCCACAGGGGTTACATGTCGCCCCAAACGGCGGTCTGACACATCGACACCATCCAGGTCTTGTCAGGACCTGTCTTGGTTCAAGGCTCAAGGAGCCTGCCACCGGCTACTTGTCCCCTACGCCCAGAAACTCAGAGAACATCCGACCGAACACGTGTTGTCATCTGAACGGGCTGGGCACTCCTATAAATACTAGGGAATAGACCTTGGCAAACGGTTCGACTCCTCCTCCTTGAGAAAACACAAATAGGCAAGGCCACTAAACTTCCTAGTGCTCCCCCTCTTTCACCTCTCAAAACACTGACTAGGGCATCGGAGTCTCCTCCCCAGAAAAACACCCTGAGGACCTCCTAACCCTCTTTTCTGATTATTTTCAGGCACACTCCCCTGGGAAATTTGAGCTGCAGGCATTCTCCCCCTCAGGAAGTCTGTCCCAAAGTCATAATGTCTTCCAACAAAGATGTCTCCGGGCATCACCTCTATCTCCTTCTCTACCTTCTTCTTCTTCTTCTTCTTTTGCTTCTTCAGCTGATCAATTTTAGTAAGAAACTCAGCATTGATTTCTAGTGCCTTAGTGAAATCAGCCATGGCTTCTTCCTTCTCCTTCTGAATGACCTCCCCCACCGAGCTCAACTCTAGCACCTTCATGCCGAGGTCAGATATTTTGGCGTATCACTCATCAAGGTGCCCCATCTGGCTCTCTAGCACTTCCTGGTGAAACTTGGCCAAGTCCTCATTGGCAATTTTGTTGAGCTCACGAACATCTTTTTGGCCTTGGCCAAGTTCCCCTCCAATTGACTTCAGATAGAGGACTGCTTGGTCGCCTAGGCCCAAAGATAGGCCCTGTAAGCTAACAACTGTAAGGAGAAAAGACTTGATATGAGTTACAGGCAACTTACGAACCTGAAATTTTTTGAAGTACTTAGGGACTAAGGTTTACCTAACCAGCATGCTTAGAAATTTGAGCAGCAAGGATATCTTCATTCAGGCAATCTTCATTCAGAGTTAGAAAAATGGCTTTCGTGATAATGCCCTTCACCATCTGAGGAACCATTTTCTGGCGATCCTCCGAAAACTGCTTGATGTCCTTGGTGAAAGTCCAAAAAGGCTCCCTTGACACTTTTTCCTTAGGGATCTTCAAATCCCGAACAGCCCTCTTTCGAATGTGGTCCATCATCCACTTTGACTGAGCCCATTCCTTTACAAAATCGCACCAAAGTTCCTTTATCACATAATCTTTTAGCCATTCATCTAAAAAATCTAAAACTTCAAAAAATAAAAAATTCATAGACGAGTGACTAAGAGAGAAACCTGGTAGAATTTTGGCGTCTTCTCCGGTAGATTTGATGCTCGGCGGCATCCTCGTTATATGACATGCTGGCCTGAGGGAGAGACTTTTGGTGTGAGGGTGCCTGAATGAGAGACTTCCGGTAGGATGGTGTCTACAAGACTTTGAAGAAAAGGGGTTAGAGACTCCCTGAAATGTGTAAGAAAAGGATGGAGCCTTCGACGCCTAAGTCAATATTTGAGAGTAAGAGTTGTAAGGAGCAAAGAGTAGGGAATAGCCAGAGTTGTCTGTCTTGTGCTTACTAAGGTCCTTCCTAAGTATTTATAGGAGGGCAAAGGGGGAAGGCCATTTAACACAGTCCATTAAGATCATGACACGTGTTCGGTCATATTTGATCCGTACCCTCAGAGATAGGTATCTCCAGGTAGCCGTCGTTAATGTTGTGCCCAAAAAGCCAATCATGAGATGATTGTATTTTTGCACATTGAGTCATGATTATTTTATTAAGGCATTAGTCCATGCCAGGGTACCTACTAAGCACTATCAGTAGTGCACTAGGACACATGCCAGGGCACTGAGGGGCGTAGCCCAGAAAGCTTACCTGCCATAGCACCACATTAATTTTTCACACCAAGGAAATATTTACTCACATTCATTCATCAATGCTTCTGCTTTTGTTCTTTTCAGGAGTGCACACAATCATGGATGGCAACCAAGAGACTCATTCAAAAATTATATTTGAAAACACATGCTTCCATGCATATGCTTAAGTACCCTCCAAAGAGGTTGACAAGCCAACATATCGACTCAAGTGATCACAAGAAACCATCATTATCAAGCATCCAACACATAGTTATAGACTTTATAGATACATAAACAACATCTCCTCTCTAAGCGCATCCATTCCTCCTACACATACCCAAATATACATAAACTTCGTAACATAACCAAGGGCATTCCAAAACCTTAAACAAACTAAGAGGAGAGTTCATACGTACATGAAACTACACATAGCCAAAAGCTACTAATGCAACATAGATTAGCACAAGGGTTTGAAGTACAAGGCCCACCACTAGACCCATCGTCATAAGTGCAAACCACATTACATAAGCCACCGAGCACATATCCATATCACACATTAGAATTGTCCTACAACTATATACAACCTACAAGGAACATAACCATATGAGCTTACACATTCATATGGATTTGTACTACTACTTATTGAGCCATTATACCAAGCTACTATTCATATCTCCCAGGTACCCAAATATTCAAGTCTTGGCACACACACAACTTAAACCTTAATATCCTTCCTTGAAACATAGAAAAATAGGGCATGAGTTATATGTATAACTTAGCAAGGGAACACATACAACTTTTACAAGCTTATTTAGTTAAACCCGAAAGCTTGACCTCTTTAAGCATTGCTCCAACCTACAAAACGAACACAAAGACAAAGAAAACCCAATTGATGGACATCAGCATCTCCACTGTGTGTCATGATGAGGGTGGCAGGAACTTTCGATGGTGGAGGAACGTCCAGAGAAAAAATGTTCTGGGAGGACTACCTAGGAGACACAGAAAGTAGGGGTTAGGAGGTCCCCGGAGTGTTTTTCCAGGGGGGGAGGGGGAATCTCCGATGCCTATGTCAGTGTTTGCAGATAAGCAAATGGGGTAAAGATTGTCTTATGGGAGAGCCCCTTTACCTGTGATGCCTTCCGAGCATTTATAGAAGGTAGATAAGAGAAGTCCATCTACCACAAGCTTGCCCAGATCATGACAAGTGTTTAGCTAGATGTGATTCGTACGTTTAGAGGGGCTTTTACCTGACCATAGGTTGTTCGGCCGAAAGCCTACACCACTCAAGGACAGCGTGTCAAAGCGTGTCTAGGGGCTCCGTGTCGGGAGCCGTACGAGTACGGTGTGTCAGAGACTCCTAAGCTATCTAGCCGTACGTCCACGTGGCCTTTCTAGGTGACCGAATTCCCACGAGGTCTAGGGGTTCCTCGGGGAGGTGAGCATCTTCGGAGGGAGGTCTTTTGCTTTATGCAAGACACCTTCAGCTGGACTTTCCCGAGGTTAGGCTCAGGTCCTTGGCGATGGTACTCTTGAGGATATGTCCCGAAGGTGGTCCAAAGAATAACCGAAGGTGAGCTTAGGCACGTGGAGTCATTACAATGGTATCCTCAGGAGGAGTGATGACCCTTTATGACCGAAGATGATCTAACGTGTCCCCCAAAGGCAACACTTATCTAGCTTGTTCGAGGATGCTTGAGGCCCTCTCTTTTGCCAAGGTCTGGTCTCCTATTCCTGACCAAAGGTGATGTGTTGGCCCACGAGGATGTATACACATGAGGTCCTTCAGGGGGGATTGCCCTTCGGCTATCATATGCCCTCCCTCAGAAAAATCAAAGATGCGTCTTCGGTTTGGGAGGCTCTCGAGAATTCTTTGGAGTTCGAGCGATGTTCCTGGCGCTTCTGTTGAGGCTTTTATAAGAGGCGTGCGATTCCACTGTCCTCCCTGTCAGTGAATCGCTCCGTATTCTCATTCAGATGGGCGTGTTACTTTGGGAAGCATTATATAGGTTTGCTAGCTATCAGGGCCGTGCCCTCGTTTCTCGCATTAGCTTAAATGTGGATGTTGATGAAAGGTGAGTAGTTACATTGGTTGTGTTAATTGCGTCTCTTCGCCTTCGAAGGGCAATAATGACGACGGTTTGCTTACCCCCTTCGGTCTATGTAAGCACCTCTCGCTTCATTTCTGTTCACGCTTTCTTCTTTTGCTCTCATCTGCTCTAGAGCTCTCTCTTGACTTTTTTCTTCTTCTAGCGGCGATTTTAACAGTGGAGTGATTTTAGGCAACCTTCACGACGACATCCAGAAACCCAGATTTCGGTAAAACCTTCGGTGGGTGTTTTCTTCTGTAGCTCTCTCTCTCTCTATTTTTTTTTTCTTCTGAGGTTTTTTTCTGAAGTTCTTCTATTCTCTTCCTCTATTTTTCCCGAGGTCGTCCTTCTTCTCTAACAAAAAATCTCAAATCCAACCCCGTTGATGTTCGTCCGTCCTTTTTCCGAAAGCTTTCTCCCCCTTGAGTCTCATCCTTGCTGTACCACTTTAGAAAAAATGATGAAGTGGATGGCCAAATTTTATCTTCCCTCTTACGTCGTCTTGAGGTTGCCTATCCGGGTATGTACGGTTTTATGGCCCGTTCGGGTAAAATTACCGTTTACCGAGCTCAGTTGAAAGCTGGTCTTCGGTATCGTCCCCATCGGATGATATGCAAATTCTGTAAGTTTCACGGGATTGCCGTGAACCAACTCCCTCATAATTCTTATTCTTATTTCAACTCCTTCCTCTGCATGTGTGGGGTTTTTAAGATAAACCCCCACTTTCTTTTTTTTATGCAATATTACAAACTCCACCCGGTCCCGAAGGGCGGCTTTTACTTCTTGCTTCCCTGAGGGGCCGAGAGCAAAAAATTCACCTTCACTTTCGATAATAAGGATAGCTGGCGAGGGTGGCAGAAGAAATTCTTCTTCCTGTCGGTTCCCAAGTTTTGGAGCCATGTACCGACCAGGTGGGCTTCAGGGACCCTAAAGATCGATGTCGTTGACCCCCGAAGGCTTTTAACTTTGGAGTTAGCTGCCGAGTTTAATAGGTTTGATCGACTTATTCGATCAGTCGCAGACTGGGACCTCGAGGTCCCTCCACGTTCATTTTATCCCTTTCCCATTAAATGGGACCTTATGACCGATGAGGTCCTTCGGGAATTGGGGGTAGTGAATGCACACAATGGTGACCCAAAAATGCCCGTGCCTGTTCTCCCGGGGAAGAAGGCATGGATAGTAATGCTTCTTCGGGCTGAAATTTCATATGAGGCTTTTGCCGAGAGTAACTCACCTTCCAGGATTTTATATCTGTTTTCCTTTTGGACTTACACTGATGTTTTTTCCTTTTGCAGAGATGGGCGATCAGGCTGCTGATTTTTACAAGTCCCTATTTCTCTATCAGGCCGAGAGGGGAGAGCAGGCGCGTAAGAAGGCATATGCGAAGAGGAAGAAAACCACCGGAGGTCCTTCTCAGGTGAAGAAGGCCAAGGTGACAGCCATCCCTCCTCCCCCCCAAGATGTGGTTGAAGTGCTGGATCGGTCTCCTGCTCATTCTTCGCCCCCTGCTGATCCTCCCTCAGATTCTACCTCTCTCGAGGCAGCATTGAGTCCAGTCCTTGCTGCCAAGACTTCAATCGAGCACACATTAGCTCAAGAGCTCGAAGAGAGCAGGAGGAGAAAAGGAAAGAATATTCCCGGTGAAGTCCGAGGAGTGGACGAGCTTGAAGATGATGTGGCTGAAGTTCCACTAGGTTGGTTCCTTAGCCATTCTTCTGTAAATCTTAGTATTTTTTGTATCTATGATTTTTTAGATGAATGGCTAAGGGATAATGTACCAACGAAACTTTGGCGTGATTTCGCAGAGGACATGCCTATTGGTCCCTGGATGGAAACTCATGCTCGAATGAGGGCTCTTCAAGATAGGCACATCCCGAAAGATAAAGTGCCGAGGGAGCCTTTCTGGACTTTCACGAAGGACATGAACATGTTCTCCAAGGATAGTCAATTGATGGCTCCCCAGATGGCGACGGGTGTGACGACGAATGCCACCTTTCAGTCGCTCATCACTGAATGCCCAAATGAGGAAATCCTCGCGGCGAGGATGACTGGGCATGCCGCCCAAGTAGTCCTTTCTTCTTTTTTACTTAGAAAAATTTTCTTCTAACTTTTTATTGCCTTCCGATCCTTATTCGGGGCCCTTTTTTCTGTAGCTCTTGGTGTACAGTGGATATTTTCGTGCCTAGGCGGCAAAGCAAATAGAGTCCCACTCTCGGTCCAAGGATTCTCTGCGAAAAGCAAAGGAGTTTTGTGCCAAGTATGTCTTCAAGTACTGTGAACTGGATAAGATTTTGAAGGAGGACATAGTGAATCTTCGGGCCGAGCTCGCGGAGAGTAAGAAGGAGCTCCTTCTTGATTTTTCAGCCAAGGTCGAGGACCTCGGCTCAAAGTGTGCCATTCTCTATTCGGACAATGAAGCCCTTCGGAAGGAAAAAGCTGAAGATGGCGAGAACCTTGCGAAGGCGCTCGCTTTGAACGTCGACCTCCAGGATGAGGTTGACTCTTTGAGGAAGGAAGCTAAAAATAAGAAGAAAAAGAAGCTCGAGAGGGAGGTTGCTAAGCTCACGGCAGAGCTGTCAGCCCCTAGTACCGAGAAGGATCAATCCGACCAGATGATGAAGGTGTCTTACCAAGATGGCTTCTGCTTGGCGCGTCATTGGGTTCTTTCTCGACACCCTAAGCTCGACCTCTCCTTCCTGTCCGCTCTGGACTTTACCAAAGAGCCCGGTGGACATTGATAGCCCAATGGCAATCACCCCTAAAGGGCCTCACGTATATACGTCCTCATAGATGAACGCATCACCTTCGGTTAGGAATAGACGACCCGACCTCAGCAAAAAGAGGGCCTCAAGCACCCTCGGGCAAGCCGGATAAGCATTGACCTTCGGGGGACACATCAAACAAACTTCAGCCATAGAGGGTCATCACCTCTCCTGAGGATAACCTCGGAATGACTCCACGTGCCTAAGCTCATCTTCGATCATTCTTTGGACCGCCTTTCGGACATACCCCCGAGAGTACCATCGACAAGGATCCAAGCCTAACCTAGGGAGTGTCTGGCCGAGGGTGTCTCGCTAGAAGCAAGGGACCTCCCTCCGAAGGTGTTCACCACCTCAAGGAACTCCTAAACCTCATGGGAATTTGGTCACCTTGAAAAGACATGAGGACGTACAATTTGACAGCTTAGGAGTCTCTGATGCCGTACTCATACGACTCCTGATACACCACCCCCAGACACGCTCTAACACGCCGTCCTCGAAGGGCATAGGCTTTCGGCCGAACGGCCTATGATCGACTAACGGTCCCTCTGGAGGTACAAGTCGCATCCAGCCGAACACGTGTCATGATCTGGGTAGCTTATGGCAAGACAGGCTCCTCCCATCTACCTTCTATAAATAATGGGAGGCATTACTGGTAAGGGGGCTCTCTCTCTGCAGAGTACAACCTTTGCCTTCCCTCTTTGCTGATATTTCCCACTGACTTGGGCGTCGGAGATTTCTCCCCTAAAAAACACTCTGGGGACCTCTAAGCCCTTACTTTCTGTGTTTTCCAGGTGTTCTTCCTAGAACGTACCCTCTTCGGATGCTCCTCCACCACTGAAAGATCCTACTACCCTCACCATGTCACATGGCGAAGATGTTGCTGGGCATCATTTGGCACCGTCTGTGGGAAACTTTCCCCAGGTTGCCATCATAGAGACTCGGCACTCAAAGGACAAAGGGCTCCTCAAGTCCCCCTCGGCGCTCGAGGCTCAGCCGGTGGCCACACAGCCTGTGGCAGAAGCTTTTATGCTGGAAGACGATCGTCCTCTAACGGTGACGATGGGCTTCCTGCGAGACTTCCAGCACTCCATTGTCGCCAAAATGACGCAGCAGCTCGACCAGAGGTTGCCACAACCTCCTCTGGTTCAAAGGGTCTATCCCCCGGCTGTGCGTCGGGAGAGGAGTTCAAGGTCCACACACTGAAGTTCAGGGAGCGGGGACTCCCTCGATGTGTCTTCAATAGAGAACAAACTCGTGGGAGTGTAACCCACCCGGGGGTGAGCCTTAAAAGAAACTAGGGCCTCCTGCCGACAAAGTGCATCTCCTTACCAAAGGTCCCAGTCTCCTTAGCGCTGAAGTTACTCACCGAGGAGGAGAAGAAATTCGCCATTACCAGCAAGCACCAGGCAGTAAGAAGAAGTTAACACAACTGCCCTCATTGAGAAAATCCTGGGAAGACTGGAGAAAGTTGAGAGACATATCTCCTGAAAACCACTCTAGTCCAGACTATCTGATTCTTACACCAGATAAGAGTCATCCTTCGTGCACGAGGTGGTGGAGGCGCCCATGCCCAGTGATTTCAGGGTACCATGTCTGGAAACTTATGATGGACGTAGTGACGCCCAGGCACACCTGACGAAATATAAGTGAAGCATGGTACTCCATGGCGCAGATGACGCTACTATTTCTAAGTGTTTTGAGGTGACGCTCTCAGGTCCAGCAATGACATGGTATAACTCCCTAGCCCACGGGAGCTTGCTAAGTTTTCAGGAGTTATCCACTGCCTTCACCCAGTAGTTCATCGGCAGTACACCAATCGCCAAGATGCCAGTGCAAATGTTCGACATAGCCCAGCGAGGTGGGGAGGCCATTCGCGACTATGTTGAAAGGTTCAATTGAGAGGCGCTGAGCGTACCCGATTTTTGGCCAGAAATACGCATCCTCGCTATGATTAGAGGACTCCAGAGGGACTCCTAGCTTTTCTATGAGTTTTCCAAAGATCTCCCAGACACCTTCAGGGAGTTCTATAGAAGGGCCGAACAGCATATGACGGCCGAAGAGCTTAGAATGGGAGGACCAAAAGGTGAGCACCCACGCCCTGAAGAGCCTAGCCATCAGCCTCGACACCAGAATGAGGGGGAAAGTCCCTGCAAACAAAGGGGTAAAAGGCCAATGATGTTTACTCCCTTGAACACCACAAGAGCTAGCATCCTCATGGTGCTAGAAAGGCAAGGAACCACAATTCCAAGGCCAAAGGCCATGACCTCGGAAAACAAGAGGAACATGAAGAAATTCTGTCAATTTCACCGAGACCACGGCCATGACACTAAGGATTGTTTTCAACGGAGGAAATATATCGAATCCCTGATCAAGCAGGGTCAACTTCACCGATACCTACGGATGCCTTCCCCAAAAGGAAGAAAGGAAGAACAAAGGAGGGGGGATGACGAAGAGTATGATTTGGACAGATGTCAGGACCAAAGTCCTCGAAAGAATCTACCACCATCGGCGGGGGTTATCCAAACCATCACAACCGGGATACCCTCGGCTGAGAAAAAGAGAAAAATAAGAGAAATCTCCATAATGGAGTACAGTAACCCGCCAAGCAGACTCATTCGTAGAGGTGGATCTATAGTGAAGTTCCCCCATCACGACCTACTCCTTGTCATGGCAAGAATAGGAAATTAGGACGTCAAAAGAGTACTCATCGATGATGGCTCTGTTAGTGTTGTGCCCAAAAGCCAATCATGAGATGATTGTATTTTTGCACATTGAGTCATGATATTTTATTAAGGCATTAATCCAACAATTATGTTTGTTGTTTTGTTTCTGCGTAACTTAACAAACATAATCGTAACCCTAGAATAATAATATTCTTAAACGTCCCTGGTCTAGTATTATTGTGGAGCAGGTTGCAGTAATACATAACAACTAGCATATGTGGAGACTAATATGAGATATGTAGTTTACATATGGGTACAAGTTGTAGAACTTGTGTACTGGACCGACCCACCATGAGAACACTACATGGATCGTTATATGAGTATCATAAGTGATTCTCATAGTGATCATGGTATATGTAGTCCTTCGACCTAAGATCATCAAGGTTCCCTACATGTGAGTCACATACTTTGATACTTTCCTTTGTTGCTCGTAATTGAGTGAACTTGAAGGAGGTCATTGGGTATGTCACATATCATGCGGAGGGATTTGTATGATCAAGATGGGATTTGTCCCTCCTATGTAACAGGAGTGATATCTTCGTGCCCCTTGATGGAGTGAGACTTAGAAAATGCGTGGCCATGCTCGGATGAGTTGATATATGATATCAATGTCATCACTTAAAGTTGGTCTACTCGATAATCAAGAAACCAAAGATTGGGCTATACGAGAGTGACACATTCCATGTCTCGTGCTTAGTCTTGATATCATGGACAAAGGGACAACGGCATATATCGATGATGATCATAAAGGTTTAGTCGAATCATCGACAATCTTGCCACTTGGGTAGCAATGATGTGTTGCTAGACACCGTTCATTGCTTATGATCATTGCCAACGTGGTAAGAGCCTATTGGGTCACACACATAGAGCTATTTGGATCATTAGAGTGCATGGGCTAATAATTTGGGTTATTGTTTCACAATAATTTTGTATTAATAATGGGCCCAATAGTTGAGCCATTATTAACCCCGAAATTAAAGCCTAATTGGATTAGGGCTTTGAAACCTATTAGGCCTGGAAGTTGAGTCTCACTATAAATACAACTTCTAGTGAGAAATTCGCTGCTCTCCTTGCCCTAGCCTCCAAAAAGGATAGCCACACTCTTCTCTTACAATTCCTTGGAGGACGCAAGCTAGCACTACGAGCGCAAGAGAAACGCATCTGCCGAGACGTGGTGGAAGAGTGGTGATCCTGAGAGGCTCATGTGGATACCATAGAGAGCCTGAACACGTCAATTGTTCAGGTTTTGTGATTCGACTCTACAGTTGAGTGAGAGATCTCAACCAAAAATTAGGTATGAAGATGTTCGTACACCTGGTTTACCCCATTTCACTTAGATCCTGGAGGGTTTCGGTTAAATTCCGCTGTGCTATTTGGCTCCCAAAACCCATCAGGCTCAAACGCCAACATCATCTTTTCCCATCTACTGCCTAAATTGGGCATTCCAAGAAGCAATCTCAGCATAGTCAATTCCCCCACCTTCAGTGTCGGATCCTCCGAGCTCCCGGTCCTCGGATACGTCGACATGCCTCTGATGCTAAAAGGAACCTCGCCCCATAGCCACACCTCCGTCATGACCAGATTCATTGTCATTGATGTGCCATCGGCTTACAATTCTATCCTCGGAAGGCAGATTCAGGGCAATCTCCACGTCCGCCCGGACGTGAAGTACCTAACAGTCACCTTCAAAACAGATAGCCAAGGTGCTGATCATGTCCGTGAAGGCACAGGTTCAGACAAAGCACCAACCTCGGAAGAGAAATCACCCACCACGGAAGGAAGGATGTTCGACCTCCCCGAAATCTAGCCTCAGTGTTTCTCCATTCCAGGAAACGATAATGCCAACCTCGGGGGGATGAGTAGGCCATCCTTGGAAGTGGGGGTGTCTCTGAGAAAGGTCACCTTTGGGAAATATACTCCTGCGATACCAAAAGTGACCTCGGAAGACAAGTTCTCCGAAGAGGTCTCCTCTGCCAAAAAGGGGCCTCGAGAGTACAACATAAGCATTTAAGCAGCCTCTGACGTATCCCTGATAATCCGCCCCAGTCACGTCCTGACACACCTGCAAGGATACTCTAGCACGCCACTCTTGGGTTACCCAGAGCCCTAGACTGGCAGACCATGCCGACTAGGGTCTTCTATTGCCCAAAAGACGTGGAACACATCTCGCCGAACACGTTTCATGATCTGGGCCGGCCATCTGAAAAGGACTATTGCTATTCACCCCTCTACAAATACTTGGTAATTATTCGAGAAAGGAGGACATTTATTTTGAGATAAGATACTTCTTTACTTTTAATCATCTGATTACCTCCAAAATACTCACTTGGGCGTTTGAGGCTCCTCCCCGGAAAAACACTCCAGGGACCTCCTAACCCTTGCTTCCTGTGACTTTCAGGTGATCTTCTCAGAGTACGTTCGCCTCGGACCTCTCTCCATTTCCATAAGCCCTTGCCGCCTTCACCATGACACACGAAGGAGATGCTGAAGGGCATCATTTGGCACTGTCTGTGGGAACCCACCCCCAGGTTGTCGTCATTGAAACTCGACGTTCTAAGGACAAGGGACTCCCTAGGTCCCTGTTCGCGCCAGAAATTCAACCGACAGCTGAACAAACTACGGCAGGGACTTCCTCACCTGAGGACGAACGTCCACTGACTATTACTAAGGCCTTCCTACATGAATTTCAGAGCTCGGTTGTGGCCGAAATGACGGAGCAGTTAGACCAAAGGTGGCCACAAACAACCCCAGGATGAAGGCCCTCTTCAGCGGCAGCTCGGCGTGAAAAGAGCCCTCGATCAACTCATCAGAGCTCGGGAAGTGGGAATCAACGCGATTAGTCTTCAATGGAAAACATACCCTTTAGGGCGTGACTTGTGGGAGAAACAGGGACAAAGCAACCCGGGGCCCCCCGCCGAAGGAGTTCCATGCCTGAGGCAAAGTCACCATCTCCTCGGCGCCGAAGTCATTCCCCAAAGAGAAGACGTCAGTCTCCATTCCCAAAAGCCTACAGATAGTAGGAAGAAGAACCTAGCACCACACTCCTCATGGACAAAATTCTAAAGAGGATAGAGAGGGTGGAGAGTCAAGTAGCTCGGAAGTCCGTCTGGGCTAGATTGCCAGAAATCTTCAATGGAGATGAGTCACCATTCACCCAAACAGTGGTCGACGCACCTATGGCTAGTGATTTTCGGGTACCTCAGTTGGAAACCTACGATGGCCGTACCGACCCCTAGGCTCATCTGACCAAGTATAAGCGCAGTATGGTACTGCATGGAGCTGATGATGCTACCTTGTGCAAATGCTTTGAGGTCACCCTTGTTGGACCGGCCACGGCGTGGTACAACTCGCTGACTCCTGGAGGCATCATGGAGTTCCAAGAACTGTCTGCTGCCTTCACGCAGCAGTTCATTGGGAGTCACCCAACGGCGAAAATGCCCGTCCAAATGTTCGGTTTAACACAGAAAAAGAGTGAAACCATACGCGACTATGTCGAAAGGTTCAACAAGGAAGCCTTAAGTGTCCCAAACTTCAGGCCAGAAATAGGTATCTTGGCCATGACATGAGGGCTTCGGAGAGACTCCCGGCTGTTCTACGAGTTCTCCAAAGATCCCCCCGACACGTTCGGTGAATTCTACCGAAGAGTGGAGCAGCACATGACCGCCGAAGAACTGAGAATGGGAGGCCCAAGGTCCGATCATGTTCGCGCCGAGGGACCGAGTCAGCAAACCCGCTACCCAATTGAAACAAGTGGGCGTCTTCAAAAGTTTAAGGGAAGGAAGCCAATTGCCTTCACTCCCCTGAACACCACGAGGACGAACATCTTGATGGCGATGGAAAGGCAAAGGACTCAGATTCAACGTCCGAGGCCCATGAACTCGGACAACAAGAGGAATATGAAAAATTTCTGCCAATTCCATCGAGACCACGGGCATGATACCGAAGATTGATTCCAACTGAGGAAGTACATAGAGATGCCGATAAAGAAAGGACAACTTCGGCATTACCTGTGCATTCCCTCCCCGAAGGGAAGGAAGGAAGAAGAAGGAAAGGTAGAGGACGAAGAGTACGACTCCGATAGGCATCGAAACCGAAGTTCGAAAAGTCATCCCCCACCCCCGGCAGGAGTAATACAGGTGATCACCACAAGGCTGCCATCGGCGGAAAGAAAAAGAAAAGCCAGAGAGATTTCGGTAATGGAGTACGGGAATCCATTGAAGAAGCTCACTCGAAAGGACGGATCCACCGTCATTTTTCCCCATGATGATCCTTTCCTGATTGTGGCAAGGATAGGAAGCTGGGACGTCAAGAGAGTATTACTTGACGATGGCTCAAATGCAGACGTCCTATTCTCACACCTGTTACCAAGCTTGGTGATATCGAGAAGCGACCTCAAATCCGTCACTTCCCCTACTTTTGGAGTGGGGCCGTCAGAACTTCCCGTCCTTGGATGGGTAGATCTTCCTCTGATGCTGAAGGGAACTTCAGCAAACAACAGAAAGGAGCTATTCACCTCCGTAATGACAAGGCTCATTGTCATAGATGTCCCTTCGTCATATAACGCCATTCTTGGAAGGCAAACGTAAGGAAACCTCCACATTCGCCCGGATGTGAAGTACCTAAATGTCACCTTCGCCACCAAGGATGAAGATGCTGAGATCTTCATTGACCAGGGGGAGGTGCGAAAGGTGTTTGTAAAGGCGAGAAAAGCCCCGGCAACGAACTGTACACAGACTACAGAAATGAAGGCTCTGCCCGTACAAAGGTCAGATGAACGTGGAACAAAGGATACCGAGAAAGTATAAATGGAAGAGAAAGAGCTTGTCCCAGGTCGAAACACCTAAGTAGGGAAGAAATTGGCCGTAGGAGACAAGGAAAATCTTGTATCTTCCCTACTAATGAATAAAGATCTGTTCACCTACTCGCCGAAAGACATGTCTGGGGTAGACCCTAGCATAATAAAGCATAGCCTCAAAGTAAACCCAGAGGCAAAACCGCTCCGCCAAATGAAGCGAAGCCTCTCCACGCACAAGAACAACTTCATCAAAACTGAAGTCCAACACCTGTTGGACGCAGGAGTAATCAGGGAAGTTAAGTACCCCGAATGGCTAAGCAATGTAGTCATTGCCACGAAAGAAGGGAGCAACAAGCTCTGAATGTGCATTGACTTCCGAAATGTAAATGATGCTTGTCCTAAAGATTCGTATCCTCTCCCGCCGATAGATCAACTGGTGGACTCGACCGCTGAATATGGACTCCTGAGCTTCCTAGATGCTTTCAGTGGCTACCAACAAGTTAGGTTGAACCCCGAGGATGACAAGCAAACCGCCTTCATCACCGAAGTTGGTACGTATTGTTACGTAAGAATGCCCTTCGGGCTAAAAAATGCAGGAGCTACCTACCAGAGGCTGATGAACAAAGTCTTCAGCAGTCAAATAGGGAGAAACATGGAAGTCTACGTGGATGGCATGATAGTCAAAAGCAGATTGCCTGGCAGCCACATTGCTGACTTGGAGGAAACTTTCCACCAACTTAAAGCATTCAGAATTCGTCTCAATCCCGAGAAATGCGTCTTCGGCATAAGTTCGGGCAAGTTCCTCGGATTTATGGTATCGGAAAGGGGTATCGATGCCAACCCGGAAAAAGTCAAAGCTCTACTTGAATTTCAAACTCCTGTCACAACAAAAGATGTGCAAAGGCTTACGGGCAGAATAACCTCCCTTAGCAGGTTCATCTCCAGATATGGGGATCACTACCAAGCATTCTTTAAGGTACTCACTAAGGCAGCAAAAAATAGTGGCAACCTCGAAAACAACGATCACCCTTGGAACGAGGATTGCCAAAAGGCCTGGGAAGAACTCAAAGTTTATCTGACCCGACTACCTACTCTTCGGCAACCTCGAGAGGGAGAACCCCTCATGCTATACCTTGCTATTGCTGAAAAAGCACTGCGCTCGGTTCTAGTAAAGGAAGAAGGAGCGGTGCAGTCGCCAGTCTATTACGTGAGCAAATCTCTGGATGGCGCCGAAATCAGGTACCCCCTACAACAAAAAGCTATCTATGACTTAGTACTAGCAAGTAGGAGATTGCGTCCATATTTTCAGGCTTATCCCATCATTGTCCGAAGTAACCTACCCCTTTGGGATGTCATGAAGAGGGTAGACCATTCGGTAAGGCTTTTCAAATGATGCATAGAGTTCTATGAGTATGATATCACTTATGAACCAAGGAAAGCAATAAAAGCCCAAGCACTAGCATACTTCATTGCCGAAGTACCTTTCGTCGAGAGTGATCAGTTTGACCTTGGCAAAAGTGAGCCAGAATGGACCCTGTTCGTAGATGGGGCCTCCGGCTCTGAACACCAGGGAGTTGGGGTGGTCATTCGCGGCCCTGAAGGCATGGAAGTAATGAAAGCCATCGAATTCGGGTTTAGTGTCACCTACAATGCGGCAGAGTACAAGGCTCTCATAGTAGGGTTGCGCCTGGCTAGAAAGATTGGTGTGAGAAACCTGAAAGCCCACAGTGATTCCCGGCTGGTGGTCCGACAGATGGCAGGGGACTACAGTGCAAAAGACCCAACTTTGGCAAAATACCATGAGCTTGTGTTAAAACTCATCCGGGAATTCGACACGGTGCATATTGAAAATATGCCTCAATGAAGTAACACCGAGGCAGATAGTCTGGCGAAGTCAAAAAACTTCACCGAAATATTAAGCCACCGTAGCATTCTGGTAATGAGCACAACAACCTCAGAGGAAGGATGGGAAAATCCTAAAAAGAGGTATCTTACAACCTCGGAGCTTCCCGAAGACCCTCGCGAAGCTGAAAAGTGCAAAGACGTTCCGGACGATACTTCTTAATTGGGGAAGAACTATACCGACAGGGATTTGCAAGTCCATTGCAAAGATGTATTGGTGAAAAGGACGCTCGGGCAATTCTCGAGGAAGTCCACGAGGGAATCTGCGATGCCCACATCGGGACTGACGCTTCGGCAGGAGTGATACTTCCCCAAGGGTATTTTTGGCCCACATTAAGAAAGGACGCAAGACAGTTTGTTCAAAAATGTGACAGTTGCCAGAGACACGCAAAAGTTCAAAGATTGCCCTCGGAACTAATAAACTCAACTGACTACCCCTGTCCCTTTGCAGTATGGGGTATTGACCTCATCGGCCCACTCCCAACAGCACCTGGAAGAGTGAAATTCTGCGTAGTCGCAGTAGACTACTTCACAAAGTGGATAAAGGCAGAGCCCCTAGCAACTATCACAACAAAGGATATACAAAATTTGTTTGGAAAGGAATTATATGCAGGTTTGGCATACCGAGGGTGATAGTCACCGATAATGGTTCCCAGTTTATTGACAAAGGGTTCCAAGAATTCATCACCAACCTCGGAATAATGATGCACTTCGCCCCAGTAGCTCATCCCCAGAGCAACGGACAAGTAGAGGTGTCTAACAAGACCATAAAAGATGGTCTGAAAAAGAGATTAGGGGAAGCAAAGGGAAAATGGCCAAGAGAACTTCCTAGTGTGCTGTGGAGCTATAGGACAACGCCCTGAAGGGCTACGGGTGAGACACCTTTTTCCCTCATCTTCGGCATAGAGGTTATTATCCTTGTTGAGGTAGTACGACCATCAATTAGAATATAGGTGTTCGACGAAGGAGGAAATGACCTCGGGTTGAGAACCAAGCTTGACCTACTGGATGAGCACAGAGAGATGGCCAAGCTCAGAAGGAAGGCCTTTCAACCAAGAGTGGCTATAGCCACAAACGTGCATGCCAGGCCTAAAAGAATAAGGAAATGAGACCTCGTCCTTCGAAAGGCCGAGTTTGAACCCCGAAAACCATCCCACGGGGTACTTCGGCCAAATTGGAAAGGACCTTACTTTGTCCTGGACGAGGTCCGAAAGGCAGTATACAAGCTCGGCGACACCGAAGGGGGAGAACTGAAAAATACCTGGTATTCGGATGCCCTAAAGAAATTATACACTTAGAACTTTTTTCAGAAAGATTGTAGTTACTCTTCCCCGCAATCATAAATAAAGACACAAGCCGGATGTTGTCGCGAGATTGAAAAATTAGTTCTTTAATGGTTTTCCTTTCGGAACTAACTCCTGGATGGAGTATAAACTCAGCAGAGTTCGGAAAAAGTCTAAAACTACTCTTCCCGAAGAAGTAAGTATGGACAAATTCGCCGAAAGTGCGTGCTTAGAATTACTTCTGAAGAGTCCTATTCGGAAGAATGAATGGAGATTGGAGAAAGAATCTTCATTAAAAAATTCTAAGGCAAAGATATACAAGCAAGCAGGAGTACAAGAAAGTAAGGAGAAGCCTATTGCTGAGCAGGGACATCCAATGTCTCATCATCATCATCATCATTATCATTAGGCTCAGTCAGAGGCACCGGCTTAGCTGGAGGAAGATTGAGAAAATATTGCTTTGACCATACCTCCTGGGGCCCCTCGAGAAAATCCAGAGCGGACAGGTAGGAAAGGTTTAGCTCAGGGTGCCGAGCAAGGACTTGATGGCACCCCAAGCAAAAGCCCTTTTGAAAAGCCACCTTCAACATTCGCTCAGACTTGTCCTTTTCGGCACCAAGAGCATCAAGCTCGGTCTGAAGCTTGGCAATCTTCTACTCCAGCTTCTTCTTCTTCTTGCTCTTAGCCCCATTCTTCAGAGATTTAACCTTGGCATCGAGGTCGGTCTTCAAAGCAAGTACCTCTGCTAGGCACTTACCATCTTCAGCGTTCACCTTCCGAAGAGCCTCGTTCTCTAAAGAGAGAAGGGCACACTTTGAGCCGAGGTCTTCAACCTCGGCAGTGAAATCTATGAGAAGTTCCTGCTTCCTCGTCACAAGCTTGGCCCGAAGATTCACAACGTCCTCCTTCACAATCTTGAGCTCGTCATATTTGAGGACGTGCCTGGCGCAAAACTTCTTCATTTTGATCAAAGAATCTACAGACCGAGAACGGGCCTCTGTTTGCTTCAATGCCCAAGTGCGGAAATACCCGCTGTATGCCAAAAGCTGCAAAAAAGGAGGCCCCGAATGAGTATCAAAAGAATGATGAAAGCTTAGAAGAAAAATCTCTAAGTAAACAAAGAGGAGAAAGCTACCTGGGAGGCATGCTCGGTCATCCTTGCCGCGAGGATCTCCTCGTTAGGACATTCATTAATCAGCGACTGAAAGGTGGTGCTTGTCATCACCCCCGTTGCCATTTGAGCAGCCATTAACTGGCTATCCTCGGAGAACAAATTCATGTCCTCTATGAACATCCAGAAGGGCTCCCTCGGTACCTTGCCATGAGGGATCTGTTTGTCCCGAAGAGCCCTTCGCTGGGCGTAAGCGTCCATCAAGGGCGCCGTAGGCATATCCTCTGCAAGTTTATGCCGAAGTTCCGTCAGTACGTCACCCCTTAGCCATTCATCCAAAAAATCGTAGATACGAAAAATACTAAGGTTTGCAGGAGAATGGCTAAGGAACCAACCTGGTAGAACTTCGGTGACATCGTCTTCAGACTCGCCCTCCCGGACTTCACCGGGAATGTTCTTCCCTTCCTTCTTCTGCTTTCTTCAAGTTCCTGAGCAGATCTTTGCTCCGAAGAAGGCTCAGCGGGTAGAATGGGGCTCAGTATTGCCCCAAGAAGGGCAGAGTCCGAAGGAAGGTCTGCCGGCATTGAAGGAAGAGTAGGAGATTGATCCTGCACCTCTACAACGACTTCGGGAGAGGGAGGAGTAACAGCCCTAGTCTTCTTGGCCCTAGAAGGCCCCCTGCTGCTCGTCTTCTTCCTCTTAGCAGGTGCCTTCTTGCCCGTCTGCTCCCCCCTTTCGGATTGCCCGAGGAAGAGCGACTTGTAAAAATCAGCAGATTGATCGCCCATCTCTGCAAAAGGAAAAGTATTAGCATAAGTCTAAAAGGAAAAAAGGTATCAAAGCCAGGAATGAGGTTTACTCTCAGCAAAATACTCATAAGTGATCCCCCCCGAAGGAGCATAACTATCCAGGCCTTCCTCCCCGGAAGAACAGGCATGGGCAGACCGAAGTCACTATTGTGCGCATCCACCACTCCCATTTCTCGAATAACCTCCTCGGTCATAAGGTCCTACTTGATGGAAAAGGGTAAAGTGAACGCGGAGGGACCTCGGGGTCCCAGTCTGCCACAGCCCGAATGAGCCTATCAAATTGATCGAACTTGCCAACCAGTTCCCGAGTCAGGAGTCTCCGGGGGTCAACGACGTCCATCTTCAGGGTCCCCGAAGCCCATCTGGTGGGTACATGGTGCCATAGCTCTGAGACCGGTAGGAAGAAAAACTTCTTCTGCCACCCCCGCCACTTGTCCTTGTTGTCGACGGTGAAGGTAAACTTTTTGCTCCCGGAACCTCGGGGAAGCAGGAAATAAAAGCTGCCCTTCGGGACCAGGTGGAGTTTGTAGTACTGCATGAAGAAAAGAAAGTAGGGCTTCATCTTAAACACCCCACACATGCAGAGAAAAGAGTTGAAATAGGAGTAAGAATTTGGGGGAAGTTGGTTCACGGGGATCCCGTGGAAATTGCAAAATTCACAGATTACATGGTGAGGAGGGTACCAAAGACCGGCTTTCAACTGAGCTCAGTAAACGGTAACCTCATGCGAATCTGACATAAAGCCGTAGGTGCTCGGGATGAGCAACCCCGGGATGAGATAAGAAGGAAGATAATACTTGGCCATCCACTTCCTCACCTCCTCTGAGGTGGTACTACAAGGATGAGATTCGAGAGGAAGAAAGCTCTCAGGGAGAGGTCGGATAGTTAGCAACGGGGTCAGATTCAATAGGGTCAGATTTGACATTTTTCACAGAAGAAGAAGGATGACTCCGGAAAGGGTAAGGAAACAAAGGGACCTCAGAAAAACAACCTCGAAATAGAGAACAGAAAAGAATTACAGAAGGGAGCACCCACCAAAGATTTTTCCAAAAAATTGAAATGTTGTCGTGAAAATTGCCAGAAATTGCTCCGCCGTTGGAAAGAAAGAGAAAGGCAAGAAAAGGCTCTAGAGCAGAGGAGAGCAAAAGCAAAGAATGAGGCAAAAAATGAGGTGAAAAGTTCTTATATACACCGAAGAGGGTAAGGGAAACGTCGTCATTATTATCACTCGGAAACGCAACAAACTCATTATTACTCCTCAAAGGCGAAGAGACACAATTAGTGTGACTGGCGTAACTATCCCGTCATCCACTAGCGGCCACATGTCATCCAACACAAAGAACTAGGGCACGTCCCTCTGACATCGCGAAAACCCAAGCCCGCTTATCCATAACAAACATGTTTGACCAAAGGATACGATGGTTCATGAACCTGCAACAGAAGAAAGCAAAAGCAAAAGCTGCACGCGCCTTGAGGTCACAGAAAGAACTAGGGAAGGGTACCTGCGCTATAAAAGAAGCCTTCCCAAAAGCATAAAGCCAAAGTCTCGGCTTTGACTTCCGGGAGGGGGCATGTGATAGCCAAGGTGCCGATCATGTTCGCAAAGGCACGGGTTCGGACAAAGCACCAACCTCGGAAGAGAAATCACCCACCATGGAAGGAAGGATGTTCGACCTCCCCAAAATCCAGCCTCGGCGTTTCTCCATTCTAGGAAACAATAATGCCAACCTCGGGGGGATGAGTAAGCCATCTTCGGAAGTGGGGGTGTCTTTGAGAAAGGTCACCTTCGGTAATTTACTCCTATGATACCAAAAGCGACCTCGGAAGACAAATTCTCCGAAGAGGTCTCCTCTGCCAAAAAGGGGCCTCGGGAGTATGACATAAGCATTTAAGGAGACTCAGACATAACCCTGATAATCCACCTCCAGTCACGTCCTAACACGCCTGCAGGGATACTCTAGCATGCCACTCTCGGGTTACCCAGAGCCCTAGACTAGCAACCCATGTCGACTAGGGTCCTCTATTGCCCAAAAGATGTGGAACGCATCCTGCCAAACACGTGTCATGATCTGGGCCGGCCATCTGAGAAGGACTATTGCTATTCACCCCTCTACAAATACTTGGTAATTATTCGAGAAGGGAGGACATTTATTTTGAGATAAGATACTTCTTTACTCTTGATCATCTGATTACCTTCAAAATACTCACTTGGGCGTCGGAGGCTCTTCCCTGGAAAAACACTCCGGGGACCTCCTAACCCTTGCTTCTTGTGACTTTTAGGTGATCTTCTCAGAGTACGTTCATCCCATACCTCTCTCCATTTCCATAAGCCCCTGCCGCCTTCACCCTAACACACGAAGGAGATGCTGAAGGGCATCAAAAACCAAAGACAGAGATGCAGAGATCTTCATTGACCAAACCGAAGTCAGAAAGGTCTTCACAAAAGCCAAACAAAGCCCAAAGATCCAAGTAAAGACTTCGGTGGAGGAAAAAACAGTCATGACGGGTGAAGAGACAGTGAAGGGAGAAAATAAAAGCCTGGAAAAATTAGAAACAGAAGATTTAGAACTGATCCCTGGCCGAAGCACCCGAGTAAGGAAAAAATTGGCCGAGGATGACAAAAAGAGGCTTTGTATCCTTTTTGCTTGTGAACAAAGATCTATTTGCCTACTCACCAAGGGATACGCCTGGGGTTGATCCCAGCATAATCCACCACAGTCTTAAAGTGGGACCGAACGCCAAACCAGTTTGACAGCAAAAATGTTGTCTATCGGCCCATAAGAATTCCTTTGTTAAAACCAAAGTCAATCGCCTCATAGAGGCCGCGGTAATAAGAGAAGTAAAATACCCCAAATGTTTCAGCAACGTGGTTATCGCCACAAAAGAAGGGACTGAAAAACTCTGAATGTGCATCGACTTTCGAAATTTGAATGACGCCTGCCCAAATGACTCTTACCCCTTGCCAGCCATAGACCAGTTGGTAGACGCAACCGCCGAATATGGGCTTCTTAGCTTCCTCGATGCCTTTAGTGGATATCATCAGATTCGGATGAACCCCGAAGATGAAAAGAAAATGGCCTTCATCACAGAAATGGGTACCTACTACTATATCAGAATGCCCTTCGGGCTCAAAAACGTAGGGGCCACCTATCAAAGGTTGATGAATAAGGTATTTGATTCTCAGATCGGGAGAAACATGGAAGTATACGTTGATGACATGATAGTCAAAAGCAGAATGCCCAATAATCATATCACGAACTTAGAAGAAACTTTCCAACGACTTCAAAAGTTTGGCATATGTCTCAATCTCGATAAGTGTGTGTTCAGGGTAAGTGCGGGAAAGTTTCTCAGGTTTATGGTATCAGAAAGGGGAATAGATGCCAACCCTGAAAACGTCAGAGCCCTGCTAAATTTCTGAACACCCATATCCATCAAAGATATACAAAGGCTCACCGGAAGAATCACTTCCCTCAGTAGATTCATCTCCAGGTATGGCGACCGATGTCGACCATTCTTTAAAGTACTCGCCAAAGCCCCCAAGGGCGAAGGCACCTTCGGAACCCAGGAGCATCCATGTAATCAAGAATGCCAGAAAGCTTGGGATGAGCTTAAAAACTACTTAACTCACCTGACAACGCTTCGGCAACCTCGGGAAAAAGAGTCCCTCATCCTCTACCCTGCAGTCACTGAAAAAGCTGTGAGTTCGGTCCTAGTAAAAGAAGAAGGTGGGAGGCAGTGGCCAGTATATTATGTAGGCAAGTCCCTGCATGGCGTAGAGATCAGATACCCATTGCTCCAAAAGGCTATCTATGCCTTAGTACTCGTAAGAAGAAGGTTGCGACCCTACTTCCAAGGACACGCCATCACCGTCCGAAGTAATTTGCCTTTACGCGATGTAATGAAAAGAGTAGAGCAGTCAGGAAGATTATCAAAATGGTGTATCGAACTCAGAGAGTACGACATCACTTACGAGCCAAGAAGGGCAATGAAAGCCCAAGCACTAGTGGACTTCATTGTCGATATCCCAGAAATCAAAGATGCCGAAATCAGTGCAGAAGACCTAGCAAATGTTGATCCGGAATGGAAGCTCTTTGTCGATGGAGCGTCCGGCACAGAGCATCAGGGGACTGGAATAGTCCTTCGGGGGCCTGAAGGCATAGAAGCTGCTAAAGTGATCAAATTTGGTTTTGATGCTACAAATAACATTGCCGAATATGAGGCCCTCATAGCAGGACTAAAGCTGGCCAGAAAAGTCAGCGTAAGGAACCTTATAGCCCACAGTGACTCACAGCTAGTAGTCTGGCAAACGAAAGGAGAATACGCGGCAAAGGATCCAACCTTGGCAAAATATCATGACCTCGTCAAAAAAATCATTAAAGAGTTTGACTCGGTACAGATAGAAAATGTGCCCCGAAGAGATAATACTCAAGCTGACACCTTTGCCAAATCCAAGGAACCCACTGAGGTACTGAAGCAACCAAGCACAGAATTAATGTGCGTCGCAACCTCGGGGGAAGGATGGCAAGACCCCATCAAGAAATATCTAGCTACCTCGGAACTCCCTAAAGATCCCAAAGAGGCTGCGAAAGTTTGAAAGTGTGCGGGAAGATACTTCCTCATCGGAGAAGAACTATACGAGCAAGGGTATGCCAGCCCTCTACAGAAATGCATAGATGAAAAAAATGTCAGAACAGTACTCAAAGAAGTCCACGAAGGAGCCTGTGGCTCCCGCATAGGAACAGACGCCCTCGCTGGAGTACTACTTTGCCAAGGTTACTTTTGGCCTACCTTGAGGAAAAATGCAAGGCAATTTGTCCGAAGATGTGACAATTGCCAAAGGCACGCTAGCATCCAAAGATTACCTTCAGAAAGGATAGCTTTATCAAATTATCCTTGTCCCTTTATAGTATACGGCATAGATCTCATTGGGCCACTCCCGACAGCACCTAGAGGAGTGAAGTTCTACGTAGTAGCAGTGGACTACTTCACTAAGTGGGTCGAGGCAGAACCCTTAGCGACCATTTCGGCAAAAGATATACAAAAGTTCATCTGGAAGAACATCATATGCCGATTTGGCATACTAAGGGTAATAGTAGCCGATAATGGGACCCAGTTTGTGGATAAAGATTCTAGGAATTCGTGGCCAACCTCAGCATAAAAATACATTTCACTCCAGTAGCCCACCCTCAAACTAATGGGCAGGTCAAAGTATCCAATAGGACAATAAAATATGGCTTGAAGAAGAGGCTAAAAGAAGCAAAGGGCAAATGGCCAAGAAAGCTCCCAAGTGTACTACGGAGCTATCGTAGGACTCCCCGAAGGGCCACCAGAGAAACTCTTTTCTCACTCTTATATAGGGTAGAAGCCATCATCCCCATTGAGGTCATACAGCCTTCGGTAAGAATACAAGTATTCGACGAAGGAGAAAAGAACCTCGATTTGAGGACAAAACTCAATCTCACCAAGGAGCACCACGAAATGGCCGAACTCAGGAGGAAGGCTTTCCAACAAACAATAGCTCACGCTGCTAACTTACATGTAATAAGGAAAGGAATAAAAAAAAGAGACCTCATCCTCCGAACGGTTGAATTCGAACCATGTAAGCCATCAGAAGGGGTACTTAGACATTTTTTCTAAAAGAAAGCTTGTGACTACTCCTGCCCGAAGTCGCCATAAAAAATACAGGGCGAATATGGTCGCATTGCTGAAAAAGGCCCTTTAATAGTTTTCTTCCAAAGAGAATTAGCTCCCTGATAAAGTTCAAAAATTTGGTGGAATACGGGAAAGGTCCAATATGACTTTTTCCGAACAACATAATTTTGAAAGATCACCGAAGATACATACATAGAATTACACTAACTCCTGAAGAATCATACTTTGAGGAAAGAATGGACACTTGAGAAAAAGATCTTCATTAAAATTTTTTTTTAAGGCAAACAGGTACAAAGGGGGAAGGATTATAAGAAAAAGAATAGAAGAAAGCCTATGGCTGAGCGGACCATCTGGCGTCTCCTCGGCATGGGCATCTTCTTCCCAAATAGGATCAACCAGAGGCACAGGCCCAGTAGGAGGAAGGTTGAGAAACTCCAACTTCGACCATGTTCACCTGGGCTCTTTGGGAAAGTCTAGAGCGGATAGGAAGGAAAGGTCGACCTCAGGGTGCCGAGAAAGGACCTGATGACGCACCAAGCAGAAGCCAACTTGGTAAGACACCTTCATCTTCTGGTCAGACTAATCCTTCTCGGCACTAAGGGCCGACAGCTTAGCCGAGAGCCTAGTAACCTCCTCCTCGAGCTTCTTCTTCTTCTTGCTTTTAGCTCTTTTCCTCAAGGAGTCGACCTTGGCTTGGAGCTCGAAGTTCAAAGCGAGCGCCTTCGTAAGGTTCTCACTGTCTTCAGCTTTCTCCTTCCAAAGGGCCTCGATCTTCGGAGAGAGAACAACACACTTTGAGCCGAGATCTTCAACCTTAACCGAATAGTCCAGGAGGAGCTCCTTCTTGCTCTCCGCAAGCTCGGCCCGAAGGTTGACTATGTCCTCCCTCACAATCTTGTTCAGTACGCTTTACTTGAGGACATACTTGGCGCAGAACTCCTTTGCTTTTCACAAAGAATCCTCAGACCGAGAGCGGGACTCTGTTTGCTTCACTGCCTAGGTACAAAAAAATCTGCTGTATGCCAGGAGCTACAGAGAAAAAGGCGCCGAATGAGGATTGCATGCAATAAAAACTTAGAAGAAAATTTTTCTAAGTAAAAGAGAAGAAAGAACTACCTTGGTGGCAAGCTCATTCATCACACCCGTCGCCATCTGGGGAGCCATCAACTGACTGTCCTCGGAGAACAAGTTCATGTCCTCCGTGAAAGTCCAAAAGGGCTCCCTTGGCACTTTATTCGTCGGGATCCGTCTGTCCCAAAGAGCCCTCCTCCGGGCGTGAGTTTCCATCTAGGGAGCAACAGGCATTTCCTTTGCGAGATCACGCCAAAGTTTTGTCAGTACATTATCCCTTGGCCATTCATCTAAAAAATCATAGATACAAAAAATTCTAAGATTTGCAGAAGAATGGCCAAGGAACCAACCTCGTGGAACTTCGGTCACATTATCTTTAGACTCATCTACTCCTTGGACCTCGTTGGGAATATTCTTACCTTTCCTCCTCCTGCTCTCTTCGAGCTCTTGAGCTGATGTTTGCTCGACTGAAGTCTCGACAACAAGAACCGGACTCAGGGCTGCCCAGAGAGTGGTAGAGCCCGAGGGAGGATCAGCGTGGACCGGAGACTGAGCGGGAGATCGATCCTGCACTTTGACCATATCTTCAGGGGGAGGAGGGATGGCAGCCACCATGGCCTTTTTTGCCTTAGAAGGACCTCCGGTGGTCTTTTTCCTCTTGGCAGACGTCTTCCTGCGCGCCTGCTCTTTTCTGTCAGCCTGACCGAGAAAGAGGGACTTATAAAAATCAGCAGCCTGATCGCCCATCTCTGCAAAAAGAAAAAACATCAGTGTAAGTCCAAAAGGAAAATAAATATCAAATCCTGGAAGGTGACTTACTCTCAGAAAAAGCCTTGTGTGAAATTTCTGCCTGAAGAAGCATTACTATCCATGCCTTCTTCCCCGGGAGAACAGGAACGGGCATGTTTGGGTCATTATTATGTGCATTCACCACCCCCAGTTCCTGAAGGACCTTCTCGGTCAAGAGGTCCCATTTGATTGGAAAGGGATAGAGTGAACACGGAGGAACCTCGGGGTCCCAGTCTATGACCGCCCGGATTAGTCGATCGAACTTATCGAACTCGGCAGACAACTTCGAAGTTAGGAGCTTTTGGGGGTCGACAACATTGATCTTCAGGGTCCCCAAAGCCCACCTGGTCGGTACATGGTTCCAAAATTCGGGAACTGACAGGAAGAAAAACTTCTTCTGCCACCCTCGCCAGCTATCCTTGTTATCAAAAGTAAAGGTGAACTTTTTACTCCTGGACCCTCGGGGAAGCAAGAAGCAAAAGCCACCCTTTAGGACCGGCTGGAGCTTGTAATATTGCATAAAGAAGAGAAAGTGGCGATTTATCCTAAAAACCCCACACATGCAGAGGAAGGAGTTAAAGTAAGAATAAGAGTTAGGAGGGAGCTGGTTCAGGGCTATCCCATGAAATTTACAAAATTCACAAATCATTCGATGGGGAGGATACCGAAGACTAGCTTTCAACTGAGCTCGGTAAACGATAACCTCACCTGAAAGAGCCGAATAACCGTACGTACCCAGGATAGGCAAGCTCGGGATGACGTACGGAGGAAGATAAAATTTGGCCATCCACTTCGTCATTTTTTTCCGAAGTGGTATAGCAAGGATGAGACTCAAGGGGAGAAAGCTTTCGGGAAAAGGACGAACGAACATCAATGGGGTAGGATTTGACATTTTTTTAGAAAGAAGAAGGATGACCTCGGGAAAAATGGAGAAAGAGAATAGAAGGGCTTTGGAAAAACAAGAACTTCTGAAAAACAACCTCGGAAGAGAAAAAAGTGAAAGCTACAGAAGGAAACACCCATCAAAGGTTTTGTCGAAGTCTGGGTTTCTGGACGCCGTCGTGAAGGTTGCCGAAAATCACTCCGCCGTTGAAACCACCGTAAGAAGGAAAAAGACAAGAGAGAGCTATAGAGCATATGAGAGCAAAAGAAAAGAGTGTGAGAAGGAATGGAGCGAGAGGCGTTTATATAAACTGAAGGGGGAAAGTGAAGCGTCGTCATAATTGCCCCTCGAAGGCGAAGCAACGCAATTAACATAACTGACGTAGCTACCCGCCATTCATCAACAGCCACGTGTAAGCTGATGCGAGAAATGAGGGCACGCCTCCGACAGTTAGCAAGCCTATATAACACTTCCCAAAGTGACATGTTCATCTGAGTGAGAAGACGAAGCGATCCACTGACAGAGAGGACAGTGGAATCGCACGCCTCTAACAAAGGCCTTAACAAAAGAGCCAAGAACGTCACATGAAGTTGAAAGAATTCTAGAGATTCTCCCAGACCGAAGACGCATCTTCGGTTTTTCTGACGGGGGGCATGTGATAGCCCAAGGGCAATCGCCCCTAAAGGACCTCATGTATATACGTCCTCGTAGGCGAACGCATCACATTCGGTCAAGAACAAATGACCTAACCTCAGCAAAGAGAGGGCCTCAAGCACCCTCGGGCAAGCCGGATAAGCATTGACCTTTGGGCGACACGTCAGACGAACTTTGTCCATAGAGGGTCATCACCTCTACTGAGGATAACCTCGGAATGACTACACATGGCTAAGCCCATCTTCAATCATTGTTTGGACCGCCTTCGGGACATACCCCAGAAAGTACCATCGCCAAGGATCCGAGCCTAACCTAGGGAGTGTCTGGCCGAGGGTGTCTCACTAGAAGCAAGGGACCTCCCTTCGAAGGTGTTCACCACCCCGAGGAACTCCTAAACCTCATGGGAATTCGGTCACCTTCAAAGGCCACGAGGATGTACAATTTCACAGCTTAGGAGTCTCTGATGTCGTACTCGTACAACTCCCGACACGCTACCCCCAGACCCGCTCTGACACGCCGTCCTCGAAGGGCATAGGCTTTCGGCCGAACGGCCTATGATCGGCTGAGGGTCACTTTGGAGGTACGAGTCGCATCTAGCCGAACACGTGTCATGATCTGGGTAGCTTATGGCAAGGCAGGCTTCCCCCATCTACCTCCTATAAATAATGGGAGGCGTTACTGGTAAGGGGGCTCTCTCTCTGCAGAGTACAACCTTTGCCTTCCCTCTTTGCTGATATTTCCTATTGCCTTGGGCGTTGGAGATTTCTCCCCGGAAAAACACTCTAGGGACCTCTTAGCCCTTACTTTCTGTGTTTTCCAGGTGTTCTTCCTAGAATGTACCCTATTCGGACACTCCTCCACCCCTGAAAGATCCTGCTACCCTCACCATGTCACATGGCGAAGATGCTGCTGGGCATCAGACATGGTCGAAGCTAGAGTTTCTCAACCTTCCCCTTGCTGGGCCTGTGCCTCTAACTGATCCTGCTCAAGAAGAAGATGCCAACACCGAGGAGACGCTGGATGCTCCGACTCAGCCATAGGCTTTCTTCTTCTCTTTATTTTTCTTGTGATCTTGCCCTTTTGTATCATTTGCCTTAAAGATTTTAATGAAGATTTTTTCTCAAATCTCCATTCTTTCCTCTGAATACAATTTTTCAGGAGTTAGTGTAATTCTATGTATGTATTTTCGGCGGTCATTCAAAATTATGTCTTCGGAAAGAGTCATATTGGGCCTTTCCCGTATTTCACCAAGTTTTTAAACTCCATTAAGGAGCTAGTTCCTTTTGGAAGAAAACCATTAAGGAGCCTTTTTTAGTAACGAGACCATATTCGGCTTGTATTTTCATTGGCAACTTCGGGGAGGAGTAATCACAAGCCTTCTTTCAGAAAAAATGTCTAACTACAGAATCTTTTCAGAGAGTCTAAATGCCAAGTATTTTTGAACTCTACTCCCTCGGTATCACCCAATTTGTAGACCCCTGGCCGGACTTCATTGAGGACTAAATAAGGTCCACTCCAGTTTGCCTGAAGTACCCCTTATGATGGCTTGTGTGGCTCAAATTTGGCCTTTCGGAGGATGAGGTCTCTTTTTTTAATTTCTTTTCTTCTTACATGTAAGTTAGTAGTGTGAGCTATTCTTTGTTGGAAAGCCTTCCTCCAAAGTTTGGCAATTTCGCGATGTTCCTTGGGGAGGTCTAGTTTTGTCCTCAAGCCGAGATTGTTTCTTCCTTCGTCGAATACTTGTGTTCTTATCGAAGGCTGTATGGCCTCAATGAGGACGATGGCTTCTATCCCACACATGAGTGAGAAAGGGGTTTCCTCGGTGGCCCTTCGGGAAGTCGTACGATAGCTCCATAGTGCACTTAGGAACTCTCCTGGCCATTTCCCCTTTGCTTCCTTTAGCCTCTTCTTCAAGCCATCTTTTATTGTTCTATTGGATACTGTGACCTGCCCATTAGTTTGAGGGTGGGCTACTGGAGTGAAATGCATTTTTTTGTCGAGGTCAGCCACGAATTCCTGGAATCCTCTATCGGTAAACTGGGTTCCATTGTCGGCCACTATTACCCTTGGTATGCCAAATCAGCATATGATGTTCTTCCATACGAACTTTTGGATATCCTTCACCGAGATTGATGCTAATGGCTCCGCTTCAATCCACTTAGTGAAGTAGTCCACTGTGACTATGCAGAACTTCACCCCACCGGGAGCGCTTGGAAGAGGTCCGATGAGATCGATACCCCATACGGCGAAAAAGGCAAGGATAGTTTGCTGAAGTTATTCTTTTCGAAGGTAATCATTGGATATTGGCGTGCCTTTGGTAATTGTCACATCTTCGGACAAATTTACTTGCATCTTTCCTCAAGGTAGGCCAAAGGTAACCTTGACGAAGTAGTACTCCAGTGAGGGCGTTTGTTCCTATATGGGAGCCACAAGCTCCTTTGTGGACTTCTTCGAGTATTGTTCTGACATTATCTTCACCTATGCATTTCTATAGAGGCCTCGCATACCCTTGTCTATATGGTTCTTCTCCGATGAGGAAGTATCTTCCCGAGCACTTTCGTACTTTTGCGGCCTCTTTCGGATCCTTGGGGAGTTCCAAAGTTGCTAGATATTTCTTGATGGGGTCTTGCCATCCTTCCCCCGAGGTTGCTACGCACATTAATTCTGTACTGGGTTGCTTTAGTACCTCGGTGGGTTCCTTGGATTTGCCCAAGGTGTGAACTTGAGTATAATCTCTTCGGGGCACATTTTCTATCTGTACCGAGTCAAACTCTCCATTGAGTTTTTTGACAAGGTCATGATATTTTGCTGAGGTTGGATCTTCTGCCGCATATTCTCATTTTGTTTGCCAGACTACTAGCTGTGAATCACTGTGGGCCATAAGGTTTTTTACGCTGAATTTTATGGCCAGCTTTAGTCCTGCTATGAGGGCCTCATATTCGGCGATGTTATTGGTAACATCAAAACCAAATTTGCTTGCTTTAGTAGCTTCCATTCCTTCAGGGCCTCGAATGACTATTCCAACGCCCTAATGCTCCACGCCTGACGCTCCATCGACAAAGAGCTTCCATTCCAAATCAACCTCGGCTTGGTCTTCCGTGACGGTTTCAACATTCTTGATTTCTGGGATTTCGACGATGAAGTCTTCTAGTGCCTGGCCTTTTATTCCCCTTTTTGGCTCGTAAGTGATGTCATACTCTCCGAGTTCAATACAACATTTTGATAATCTTCCCAAATGCTCTACTCTTTTCATTATGTTGCGTAGAGGCAGGTTACTATGGACGGTGATGGCGTGTCCTTGGAAGTAAGGTCGCAACCTTTTGCCTACGAGCACTAAGGCGTAGATGGCCTTTTGGAGCAATGGGTATCTAATCTTGGCACCATGTAGGGACTTGCTTACATAATATACTGGCCACTGCCTCCCACCTTCTTTTTTTACTAGGATCGAACTTACCCTTTTTTCAGTAACTGCGAGGTAGAGGATGAGGGGTTCTCCTTCCCGAGGTTTCCAAAGCGTTGGAAGCCGAGTTAAGTAGCTTTCAAGCTCATCCCAAGCTTTCTGGCATTCTGGGTTCCATGGATGCTCCTGGGCTCCGGGGGTGTCTTCGCCCTTGGGGGCTTTGGTGAGTACTTTGAATAATGGTCGACATTGGTCGCCGTACCTAAAGATGAATCTACTAAAGGAAGTGATTCTTCTGGTAAGCCTTTGTATATCTTTGGTGGATGTGTGTGTTCGAAAATTTAGCAAGGCTTTTACTTTTTCAGGGTTGGCATCTATTCGCTTTTCTGATACCATAAACCCGAGAAACTTTCCTGCACTTACTCCGAATACACACTTCTCGGGATTCATATGTATGCCGAACTCCTGAAGTCGTTGGAAGGTTTCACCTAAGTTGGTGATATGATTACTAGGCATTTTGCTCTTGACTATCACATCATCAATGTATACCTCCATGTTTCTCCTGATCTGAGAATCGAATACCTTATTCATCAGCCTTTGATAGGTGGCCCCTATGTTTTTAAGCCCAAAGGGCATTCTAATGTAGCAGTAGGTACCAATTTCTGTGATGAAGGCCATTTTTTCATCATCTTTGGGGTTCATCTGAATCTGATGATATCCGCTAAAGGCATCGAGGAAGCTGAGAAGCTCGTATTCGGCGGTTGCATCCACCAGCTAGTCTATGGCTGGCAACTGGTAAGAGTCCTTTGGGCAGGCGTCATTCAAATTTTGAAAATCAATGCACATTCAGAGTTTTTCACTCCTCTCTTTCATGGAAATGACCACGTTGCTGAACCATTTGGGGTATTTTACTTCTCCTATTACCCCGGCCTCGGTTAGGCGGCTGACTTCAATTTTAACAAAGGAAGCCTTATGAGCCAATAGACTCCATTTTTTCTGTCGAACTGGTCTGGCCTTCGGTCGCACTCTAAGACTATGGTGGATTACGCTGGGGACGACCCCTGGCATGTCTTTTGGTGAGTAGCCAAATAGATCTTCGTTCATAAACAAGAAGGACACAAGCCTCTTTTTGTCATCCTCGGTGAATTTTTTGCCGACTCGGGTATTTTGGCCAAGGATCAACTCTACATTTTCTGTTTCTACTTCTTCGAGGCTTTCATTTTCCTCCTTCACTGTTTCCTTGCCCATCATGACTATTTTTTCCTTCACTGAAGTCTGTACTTGAATCTTTGCTGGGCTCTGTCTAGCCTTTGTGAAGATATTTCTGACTTTGATTTGGTCAATGAAGATCTCTGTGTCTCCGTCCTTGGTTGCAAAGGTGACTGTCAGGTATTTTACGTCTGAGCGGATGTGGAGATTGCCTTGAGTCTGCCTTCCAAGGATAGCACTGCAAGCCGACGACACATCAATGACAATAAATCTTGTCATAACGGAGGCAATCAACTCTTCCTGGCTATGGGACGAGATCCCTTTCAGGATCAAAGGCAGGTCGACGTATCCGAGAACCGGAAGCTCGGAGGGTCCGACGCTGAAGGTGGGGGAATTGACTGTGCTGAGATTGCCTCTTAGAATGCGTAATTTAGGCAGTAGATGGGAAAAGATGACGTCGGTGTTTGAGCTGTCATCGAGGAGTACCCATTTGACGTCCCAGTTTCCTATCCTTGCCATGACAAGGAGTGGGTCATCGTGGGGGAACTTTATTGTAGACCCGTCTCTACGAATGAGTCTGCTTGGCGAGTTCTCGTACTCCATTGCGGAGATTTCTCTTATCTTTCTCTTCCTCTCAGCCGAGGGTATCCCAGTAGTGATGGTTTGGATAACCCCTGCTGATGGTGGCAGATTCTTTCGGGGATTTCGGTCCCGACGTCCATCCAAATCATACTCTTCGTCATCCCCCCTCATTTGTTCTTCCTTTCTTCCTTTTGGAAAAGGCATCCACAAGTACCGGTGAAGTTGACCCTGCTTGATCAGGGACTCGATATATTTTCTTAATTGAAAATAATCCTCGGTGTCATGGCCGTGGTCTCGGTGAAACTGATAGAATTTCTTCATGTTCTTCTTATTTTCCGAGGTCATGGCCTTTGGCCTTGGAACTGTGGTTCCTTGCCTTTCTAGCGCCATGATGATGCTAGGTCTTGTGGTGTTCAAGGGAGTGAACGTCATTGGCCTTTTCCCCATTTGCTTTCGGGGCCTTTCCCCCTCATTCTGATGTCGAGGCTGATGGCTAGGCCCTTCGAGGTATGGGTGCTCTCCTCTTTGTCCTCCCATTCCAAGCTCCTCGGCCGTCATATGCTGTTCGGCCCTTCTATAGAACTCCTCGAGGGTGTCTGGGGGGTCTTTGGAAAACTCATAGAATAGTTGGGAGTCCCTCCGAAGTCCTCTAACCATCGCGAGGGTACGAATTTCTGGCCAAAAATTCGGTACGCTCAGCGCCTCTCGGTTGAACCTTTCAACATAGTCACGAATGGTCTCCCTACCTCGCTAGGCTATGTCAAACATTTGTACTGGCATTTTGGCGGTTCGCCTACTGGCGATGAATTGCTAGGTGAAGGTAGTGGATAGCTCCTGAAAACTTAGCAAGCTTCCGTGGGCCAGAGAGTTATACCATGCCGGTGCTGGACCAGAGAGTGTTACCTTGAAACATATTCAGATGGTAGCGTCATCTGTGCCATGGAGTACCATTCTTCGCTTATATTTTGTCAGGTATGCCTGGGGGTCACTTCACCCGTCGTAAGTTTCCAGGCATGGCACCCTGAAATCACTGGGCATGGGCGCCTCCACCACCTCACGCACGAAAGGTGACTCTTCTCCGATGTAAGAGTCAGACAGCCTGGAGCAGACTGGTTTTCGGGAGATCTGCTTCTCAACCTTCTCCAGTCTTCCCAGGATTTTCTCCATGAGGACAGCTATGTTAACTTCTCCTTGCTGCCTAGTGTTTGCCGGTAATGGCTAATTTCTTCTCCTCCTCAGAGAATAACTTTGACGATGAGGAAACTAGGACCTTCGGTAAGGGGATGCACTCCGTCAGCAGGACGCCCTAGTTTCTTTTGGGCCCCCCCAGTGGGTGCCTCAATGGGTACATTCTCTGTTGAAGATGCATCGAGGGAGTCCCCGCTCCCTGAACTTTGGTGGGTATACCTTGAACTCCTCTCCCATCGCGCGGCTGAGGGAGAGGCCCTTCAGACCAGAGGAGGTCGAGGCAACCTCTGGTTGAGCTGTTGAGTCATTTCGGCAATGATGGAGCGTTGGAAGTGTCACAAGAAGCCCATCGTCACCGTTAGAGGACGGTCATCTTCCAGCACAGTAGCTTCTACCACAGGCTGTGTGGTCGCCGGCTGAGTCTCGGTCACCGAGGGGGACTTTGGGAGCCCTTTGTCCTTTGAGCACCGAGTCTCTACGACGGTGACCTGGGAGAGGTTTCCCACAAACGGCGCCACGTGATGCCGATCAACATCTGCACTATGTGTTATGATGAGGGTGGCAGGAACTTTCGGTGGTGGAGGAACGTCCAGAGAAAATACATTCAGGGAGGACCACCTGGGAGACACAGAAAGTAGGGGTTAGGAGGTCCCCAGAGTGTTTTTCCGTGGGGGAATCTCTGACACCCAAGTCAGTGTTTGAAGATAAGCAAAGGGGGTAAAGATTGTCTCATGGGGAGAGCCCCTTTACTTGTGATGCCTCCCGAGCATTTATAGGAGGTATATAGGAGAAGTCCGTCTACCACAAGCTTGCCCAGATCATGACAAGTGTTTGGCTGGATGCGATTCATACCTTTAGAGGGCCTTTTACCCGACCATAGGCTGTTCGGCCGAAAGCCTACGCCGCTCGAGGATGGCATGTCAGAGAGTCTCTGGGGGCACCGTGTCACGAGCCATACGAGTACAGTGTGTCAGAGACCCCTAAGCTATCTAGTCGTACGTCCACGTGGCCTTTCTAGGTGACCGAATTCCCACTAGGTCCAGGGGTTCCTCGAGGAGGTGAGCATCTTCAGAGGGATGTCCTTTCCTTTATACAAGACACCTTCACCTGGACTTTGCCAAGGGTAGGCTCAGGTCCTTGGCGATGGTACTCTCGAGGATATGTCCCGAAGGTGGTCCAAAGAATAACCGAAGGTGGGCTTAGGCACGTGGAGTCATTCCGAGGGTATCCTCAGGAGGAGTGATGACCCTTTATGACCGAAGTTGGTCTGATGCATCCCCCAAAGCCAACGCTTATTCAGCTTGTCCGAGGATGCTTGAGGCCCTCTCTTTGCCGAGGTCTGGTCGCCTGTTCCTGACCAAAGGTGATGCGTTGGCCCACGAGGATGTATACGCATGAGGTCCTTTAGGGGGGATTGCCTTTCGGCTATCAACAACTATGCAAGATAATATGATAACCATTTAGCTAATAAGGGTCAGCAAGCACAAACAATCACCAAAGCACACAACTCATACACTCCACATTCCCATTGGCCTCGGCCAACATTACCATTAGCAAGTACAACATACATTGATTCATTTCTTAGTTCCATTAATTAAAAATCAACGCATAGAGCACTAAGTTCACACATGACTTGGCTGACTCATGTGTGAGCTTTAGTACTTCCCATTAACGTAGCTAGCTAGCATACTAACACTTACACCTAAAAGCATTCCATAGCCCTTATAGCAAACCAAGTTCATATATTTGCATGACTATCCCTTAGATGCTTAATCTTTTTCCATGACATGGAATTTAACCAATTCAAGAAGAGTATAATGCATCCTTTACACAACCATTTCCCTTAGTTCTTGGCCAAGCTTCCAAATGCAAGAATCCAAGCATGGCAATGCAACTCCAAGATTGCCTAAGGCCAAATTGCACTTGGTCAACCTTGAAACTACAATTTCATCTATAATTCATCACCAAACCGACAAAACCCGAGCCTCCTAAGTTAAGAACACAACTAATCTTAAACTAGGAGCTTTGACCCAAAATAAAGTAGTTTTTGACTAAGTGGAAACATACAAGTTCGATTAAGTGCCACATGGCACAAAAATGGGCAAAATGCGCTTCTCAACAATGTCACTTTTTTGCATGGTGCCATGAAATCCCCCATTAAAGATTCCCTCATTTTACTCACCCTAATACACATGCAATTAGGTCCTCACACTTTAACTTCTTTCACTAAACCTTTAATCCTTTAAATGTGCACAAGTATGGTCTCAGGTAAGGCAACCTAATAGCCCTTCATGTGTCTCCAAAGCCCAAGTACTTTACTCACTTTTATGCTTGGGCTCTTTTCTTTCACTCCATGGTACTTAAGTCCTCCATCAAAATAGGGGTTATGAAATGTTCTAGCATAGGCCAAAGTGAGCATTTTGCATGCACCTAAGAATACTTTCCCTAGCTGTATTTGTTTGGATCAGGGCTTATCAATGCTAAGGTACTTGGTGTGCACTTCATTAAAGGAAACCTCTAAAGTGCCTTAGGCTGAACCCATTGAACTCTGATGTTTTAGTTTTTGGCTGAAGTACTCAAACCATATGTTGACCTCGGGAGAATTTCAAGTCCTACAGCTTTCAACCGTCAACTATAAACCAAGAAAACATTGTTAGTCCTTCGCAAGTACTTAACTATGTTTTTAACAGCTATCAAGTGATTCTCATTGGACTTTGACTCATACTCGCTCGTCATGGTCAAGGCATATGAGACAGTGGAATGAGTGCTTATCACACCATACATGAGGCATCTAGAATCTTACTCATGCATTCTCTCTCCTCAGGTGTACTATGACACTAAGATGTTGAGAGAGTCATACAACTTGACATGATCAAGAATCCTTTCTTAGACTCTTGAATGCTAAACTTCTTTAACACCTTCTAAATATATTTACTTTGACTTTGGTTGATAAGTTTTCTTGATATATCTCTATAGATCCACATAGGCCGCTTTAGCAAAGTCCTTGATAAAAAAACATTTCCTTAGCCAAGTCATCACAGACTACGACTTGAGAATGTTGTTCCTGATGAGTAGTATGTCATCTACGTACATCACCAAGAAGACAATTACACTGCCACTAACCATCTTGTAGACACAAGGTTCGTCTTCATTTCTAGTTAAAGCAAACTCTTTGACTGATTCATCAAATTGAAGATTCCAGCTCCAAGAAGCTTGCGTCAGTCCATAAATGGATCTTTGCAGCTTGCACACTTTATTGGCATTCTTTGGAGTGACAAAACCCTCAAATTGTGTCATGTACACATAGTTTTCCATTAAGGAATGTGGTTTTGGCATCCATTTTCCATGTTTCATAATCATTGTGTGCAGGAATAGGCAATAAAATTTGTATAGGTTTAAGTATGGTAACTAGTGAAAAGGTCTCATCATAGTCAATACCTTGAATTTGCTTGAAGCATTTTGCAACCAATCCCCCCTTCAAAGTAATCACATTACCATCGATGTTGGTATTCTTCTTGAAAACCCATTTGCACCTTATGGGTTTTACCCTATCGGATGGATCAACCAATTTCCATTTTTTGTTTTCATACATGCATTACATGTCCAATTTCATGGCTTCTAGCCACTTTTCATAATCTAGTCCTTACATAGGTTGTTGGCATGTTGTTGGCTTTTGTATATCCATGAGCATTATTTGGCCAGTATGAGTCATGAGAAAACCATATCTCTCGAGCTTATGTCGAATCCTACCAGACATACATGGGCTTTGTGCTATAGGAACAAGCTCTTGAACCATAACATCGTATGGTGCCTGTTTGAGGTATCTTCTCATATTCAATGCCCTATTGTTGTTCTCAAATTTCTTTGAGTTATACTTTCCTCCCACTAGTTCCTTTATAGATAAACTCTTTCTTTAGAAAAACACTAGTTTAATCAACAAACACTCTCTACTATGAAGGATTACAGAAATAGTAACCTATTGTTTTTTTGGCACACCATACAGAAAGCCATTTATCAAATTTAAGCCCTAGCTTATTTGAGGATTGACATTTCGTGTAAGCCTTAAAGCCCTAAATCTTTATAAAAGACAAATTTGGATGCCTCTCACTCCATATCTCATATGGTGTCTTTTGAACCGATTTAGATGGAACTTAGTTTAGTGTAAAAGCAGCTATCTCTAAAACATTTCCCCAAAAGGATTTTGTACTTCATTCATCAAATTTTTAAACTTTTCAAAGGATTCTGCATTGTGTTTCATAAGATACACAAAGCTATAACTACTTATGTTGTTAGTAAAAGTAATAAAGCATTAGAAGTCCCCTCTAGCTTGTGCAGACATAGGCCTACATACATCATTATGTCTAAGTCCTAGTAAGTCATTGGCTCTTTCACCGTGCTTAGCAAAACAGGTTTTGGTCACGTTGCCCTGCCCAATAAACATAACTTACATGCCTCATATGATTCAAATTCACATGAGTCTAAGAGTCCATTTTTGTGGTGCTTGGATATTCGGGTTTCATTTATGTGGCCAAAACAACAGTACTGGAAATAGGTTGGGTTTGCATCATTCAATTTGACCTTCTTTGTTTTCACATTAAATATTGGATTTTTGAGTTCTAAACATACAAACCATTGCTAAGTCATACACCATAAAAGATTTCATTCAAATAAATTGAACAACACTTACCCTGTATCATAAATGAAAAGCCATTCTTGTCCAAGTAAGAAACAAAATCAAATTTTTACTACCAGTAGGCACATAATAGGAATTGTCAAATTCTAAAACTAGTACACTAGGTAAAGTGAGACAATAAGTCCCAACAACTAAGTCAGTAACTCTTGCTCTATTTCCAACATGTAGGTCCACTTCACCTGAAGTCAATCATCTACTACTATTTAGATCCTATACATTTTTGAAACTCGGATCTAGTTTCTAATACCCAAGATAAGGCAGTAGAAAAATTAGCCTTTATAACAAAAATACCTGAAGTGGAGTCTTACTTGCTTTTTCCTTCTATAGCTCTTCAAGATAGAGCTTGTAGTTGTGCTTCTAATGTCCATCTTTCTTATAACGGAAGCATTCCCCTTCATTAGCCACACCACCAGACACTTTTGGTGTACCCAAAGAAGAAATAGCATTGAGCTTTCCTTTAGCTTTATCCCTTTTCCTGTTGGTCTTTCATTTTCCCTTGCCTTTCTAAACCACCATAATGAGCTTAGCCATCTTAAGGTTTTGCCCAGTAGTTCACAATGTGCCAAGTAATTCAATGAAGGACTTCTCATGATCATTCATGTTGCAGTTCATCACGAACTAACTATAGCTTTCCGGTATTGATTGCAGGACTACATCAACATCCAACTCTTTCTAAAGGATAACTCTCAAGATTCTCAATGTACCTAATCATCATGAACACGTGAGAACTTATGGGGACTTCCCCCAGGCATTTTGTATTGGAATAAAACCTTGGAGGTCTCAAGCCTCTTATGCTAAGCTTGCTCTTGAAAACGCAACTTAAGGTGTTCAATTATATCAAATGTCCCCATGTTCTTTTGTTGCTTCTAAAGTTTAGATTCTTTGATTCTCAACATGAGACAAACAACATCCAAAGCATCATTGAAATGCTTCATATAAGTATCTCTTTCAGCTTTTGGAACATTGGCATGTGACTCATTCAAAATGGGCTGCTCTAGGGCATAAACTTTCTTTCTTGCTTGAGGACTATCATCAAATTTTTGTACCATTTGAGAAAGTTAGTCCTGCTCAATTTTTCCTTCTCAAGAACTGATCGCAAGAGAAAAGTGATGATGTATTTTGTGCCAAGGTTATCTGTAACAGTAATTATGCTACGTAAAAGTCATGCATTTTAATTTATTTAATAAGGAATTTTATTAAATGATACTCCCATGATTTTACTAAAAATAATAACCTTCAATATTAGTCATAGCTATTTAGGTAGGCAAATACTTGCCAATTGCATCATATGCAACACTTGGATAGTTGGGTGAACAACACTTATCCACATTTCATAAACTTCAACCCAACTCTATGCCTCTCAGTCCCCAATCCTATTGAGCTAACTTACATAAGTCAGACCCAAAGTTAGCAATTTGGATGAGTTTTATTTCATCACATTTTCCAAGATAAACACGGGTACTTTACTTTGGCAAAACCCACATAATGTTGATCAAAATCTTGATGACTGCCAACATTTGGAAGGCATCACATTTAATGACTTAATATTTTTCCTGGTAGATTTTTCTTTGATCTCTCAAATCATTATCTTCAATTGTCTTATACATGCATCCCATACAAATATTAAACTTGCTTCTCATGCATACAGCTAATTAAATGTGACAAGGTTATAGCCCAAACTATGTGATATTCTTAAGCTAATTAGGATATTATGAAAACCTAAGAAAAGAAAAAGTCTTCATAAGCTCCTTCTCATCCTTGCTTAGTTATCTCTTTCAAGTCAACTCCTTTGAACCACCACCTCAGATGCACCTAAGTTGTATACTTACATTAATGATAAAGACCTTAAGTTGCAATTGAGGGGAGTAAGGTAACCAGAAAAGGTGCAATAAGAGCAATAGAGATAGGCATGACATGCAGACTGTACTTATAAGTATAACTAACTAGGACTAAAATCGTGGACCATTCTTCAATAAACAATTAACACACCACATTCAACAAGAAAATGCAAGCCAGTTATTGTGGGGTTGTTAGCTAGTTTGTTAATGTGGCACTTTGCAGACATAATTGGCGATCCCGTTAGACTGTTAGCGGGTGGTGTACCCTACCCAAGGTGTCCGAACGATACAAATCTGATGTCTACAAGGATTATAGCAACTATTGTAACAATAGTAGATATCTTATTTCCCTCAGCTATGATTAATCTTATAAACTTGTTATTGTCACATCTTCATATATCTCATATATTTTAAGTTCTAGTTCATGCATCTTGAATCAATCCAATTAATCATGATTGAATAAACAAGAAAACATACAACAGGTCATGCAATTTAACACACAATCCCAATTTAGAGCCTCACAAGTAGCTCTGATACCACTATTAGGGTTTTGGGACCAAAACAACACAATGGAATTAACTGAAATCTTCTAGGATCCAAGTGAAATGGGGTAAATCAGGTAATCAAAATTTTCTATACCTAGTAACTTGAGAACCTTCAACCAATGGTTGAGCTAAATCACAAAACTTGAAATGTTCAAGTGTTTGAGCTGTATTTGGTATCCACATGAACCCGTTAGATCACCATGCATCCTCTAGGTTTTAGTAAGAGTGTTCATTTCATGCTCAGAATGCTAGCTTGCATCCTCCAAAGAAAGACAATAAGGGAATGCAGCTAGAAAGTTTTTTATCCTTTTCTGAATTTCATGCCCAGGGAGGCTTTCTTAAAAATAACACAATATAACATATATACAATGACATAAAAACCCCCATGTAAAATAAGTTTTATGACTCCATTTTGGGTTAACAGTGACTCAACTTTTGGGCCAATCATTAATCCAAAATTATCATGAAATCAAAATAAAACAATTTGGCCCTTGCACTTAAATAATCCAATTAGCTCTAAGTGTGTGTCCCTATATCCTTCTATCATGTTAGCAATGATCATAGATCACATTTACGATCATAAACAATCAGTAGTGTCTAGCGACACATTATTACAACCCAAGTGACAAGATAGTCAGTGATTCAACTAAACCTCTACAATCATTATTCATAGATGTCATTGTACCTTTGTCCAAGATATCAAGATCGAGTACGAGACATTGAAAAAGTTATCCTCGCATCGCCCAATCTATGGTTTCTTGATTTCCAAGTTGACTAAGTAAAACTGATGACATTGATCCCTCATATCAACTCATCCAAGTAGGCCTATACATTTTCTCAGTCTCATCTCATCTTGATCATATAAATTGCTCTGCATGACATGTGACATACCCAATGACCACATTCATGTTCACCTTGTTATGACAAAGAAGGAGAAGTACCAAAGTATGTGACTCACATGTAAGGAACCTTGTGACCTCAGGTTAAAGGACTACATATACCATAATCATTATGAGAATTGATTATGACACTCATATAATGATCCATGTAACTATCTCATGGCGGCTCAATCCAGCGCACAAGTTATTTAACTTATACCCGTATGTGGACTACATATCTCATATTAGTGTCTATAGATACTGGTCTTTATGTATAACTAGTTTCACAATAATACTCGACCAGGGATGTCAAGCCCTAACTCGCTCATACCTTATTTATTTCAGTAGGAGTTACTACCCACTTTCAATTTATTGTAGTGACTTAAAGGCTGACAACTAGGATGCTTAACCCTCATTTTCTGTCCTTCATTAAGCAAGACTTAAGTTATTAATTGAGAAACTAACTTAGGATGTTTACTTGAAAATTTTAGTATGGTAGCTATTCCTATCCACTAAACTTTGGTGCCCCATAGATGCACATGGGGTGCATGTGGTAAGTTGTAGTGTTCATGCATAACAAATTTGGATAGGAACGTAAGTGGGCCTACCAGAGGGCTTACCAGGTGTGGGAAATGGGTAGGTCCTAAGATGCATAAGTGGACGTATGTGGTTGTTAGTGTTGTGCCCAAAAGCCAATCATGAGATGATTGTATTTTTGCACATTGAGTCATGATATTTTATTAAGGCATTAATTCAGTAATTATTTTTGTTGTTTTGTTTCTGCATAACGTAATAAACATAATTGTAACCCTAGAATAATGATATTCTCAAATGTCCCTGGTCTAGTATTATTGTGGAGCGGGTTGCAATAATACATAATGACTAGCATATGTGGAGACTAATATGAGATATGTAGTCTAGATATGGGTACAAGTTGGAGAACTTATGTACTAGATTGACCCACCATAAGAACACTAAATGGATCGTTATATGAGTGTCAAAAGTGATTCTCATAGTGATCATGATATATGTAGTCCTTCGACCTAAGATCATCAAGGTTCCCTACATGTGAGTCACATACTTTGATAGTTCCCTTTGTTGCTCGTAACTGAGTGAACTTGAAGGAGGTCATTGGGTATGTCACATATCATGCAGAGGGATTTGTATGATCAAGATGGGATTTGTCCCTCCTATATAAGGGGAGTGATATCTTCGGGCCCTTGATAGAGTAAGACTTAGAAAAATGCATGGCCATGCTCGGAGGAGTTGATATACGATATCAATGTCATCAGTTTAAGTTGGTCTACTCGGTAATCAAGAAACCAAAGATTGGGCAATACGAGAGTGACACATTCCATGTCTCATGCTTAGTCTTGATATCGTGGACAAAGGGACAATGGCATATATCGGTGATGATCATGAAGGTTTAGTTGACTCACTGACAATCTTGTCACTTGGGTAGCAATGATGTGTTGCTAGACACCGTTCATTGCTTATGATCATAAATGTGATTTATGATCATTGCCAGCATGGTAAGAGCCTATTGGGTCACACACATAGAGTTATTTGGATCATTAGAGTGCATGGGCTAATTATTTGGGTTATGGTTTCACAATAATTTTGAATTAATAATGGGCCCAAAAGTTGAGCCATTATTAAGCCCGAAATTGAAGCCTAATTGGATTAGGGCTTTAAGGCTTTGAAACCCATTAGGACTGCAAGTTGAGTCCCACTATAAATGCAACTTTTAGCGAAAAATTCGTAACTTCTTGCCCTAGCCTCCCAAAAGGACAGCCGCACTCTTCTCTTGCAATTCCTTGGAGGACGTAAGCTAGCACTGGGAGCGCAACAGAAACGCATCTGTCGGGACATGGTGGAAGCTTGGTGATCCCAAGGGGCTTGTGTGGATACCATAGAGAGCTTGAACATGTTAATTGTTCAGGTTTTATGATTCGACTCTATAGTTGGGTGAAAGATCTTAACCGACAATTAGGTTTGAAAATTTTTGAACACCCGGTTTACCCCGTTTCACTTGGATCCTGGAGGGTTTCGGTTAAATTCCGCTGCACTTGTTTGGCTCCTGAAACCCAACAGTGGTGGTGACGGGTAAGTTTACTCGGTGGTTAGGGCATAGGTGAGGTAAGGTGCCCTATAGGGTGCCAGGGCATCTCTAGAGGCGTACCAGGCATATACTAGCATTTTTCAGTCTATGGGTTCATAAGTGTGCACCCTTATGTGTCCAAGAGGTTTCTTTAGATGTTTCTGGGGTGCTAACAAGCTTTTGCCACACATACTTGCATGCAATTTTTCACATACAACCATGCATTTTAAACTGCTAAATTACAAGTCATGCATGCATTTTCCCTACTTGTTACACCTAATGCCTTGGAAGGTTGTCCTATGCCCATTAAGTACATTCAGGGCATAACCTAGGCGCTACCCTAGGTAGCCATATGCATAACCATTTATAGAACAAAATTGGGCATCCTAGGCACTACATGGCCAAAATGATAAACAAAAAAGTTACATATTTACAAAACCATGCATGCATGCATCCTTGGACATAGATAGTCTCAACACCTACAGTCATTTTAACCTCCATTTTTACAAAACACTTAGGCCACAATTGTCTTATAACTCTTCTAGTCTTTACCCAAACCAAGACAAAAGAAAATGCAGCTAGACCCACAACAACCAACACAACCTACACACAAATTTAAAACCATTAGTGCTTGATGTGGATTTCTTCATCCATCTTTCATACGCCATATATCCAAGCCATTACCTTTTCATAAATATAGCTTTAATTAGGTTTTTAGCCTCTATTTTTCCCAAGTATTTACTTAAAATGGGCAGAAAAAGGGTGTGAGCAGGTAAGTACTCAGTAAGTGTTCCATATGGCACCTAAAGCCTACTTAATATCCATAACATAGTTTTATATGTACAAGCCTCTAATTCCTTTCTTTAACCTACAACCAAAGACATAAAGACACCAAAGAGCAATATACAACATAATACAGTATACATATGTACCCAATTCAAAGGCTAGCTTGGACAAACAATCAAAGAAGCATGCAAAACACACACTCCCTATAAGCAGTTTTACTTAAACTAAGCAAGCATTTCTTCTCCAATTTAGGGATGTCATCACGTCAAATTAATTTAGTTTCACATATAGCTTGAAGTAAAAGAACAAGTTTGGCCATACTTGATCCAATACCTTAATGCTTGGCATATGCAAACTAGCTAGGTAATTGTAGTGCATAAGGACACTTAGCACATTTTTCGTAACACCTACGTTCCTTCTACCTTAGCCATCCCTAAGGCCAGCAACCTTTTCATCATAAACCAAAAGAAGATGCTCCATAAAAGCCCTTACCTAGCCCAAAATGGCAGTAAGGAAGCAAGGAACCTTTAATGCATCATGTGCACCATCGTCAGCCTACCCGTGCGCCTCCACCTTTGGTTTCTTCATCCTTTGGCATTGGTTTTTTTTTTGTGGGTTGGCTGTGACTTTAGCTAGAATTTCTAGGCTAAGACTAACCTAAGAAGTACTAAAGAAGTTTCCTTTTTCAATGCTAAGTACATGTAGTGGTATTTGGCCGAATTATCCCCAGTGGCCAAGTAAATATTGACCATTTCATGGTCTAACTCCCTGCAACTCCCTTGAATCATTTTAATTATTGTATCAAACTACTTATGTCCCTAGGTAGCATGTTTAAAGTAACCACTTCCCTCTTTAATTTGGTTGCTTTGGTCACCAAACTTTCACAGAAACTTAAAAATAGTTTAGCTGCACCTGAGAGCCCCTTAGTGCACCCTAGAGTGCTTTTATTTCTTCTTAGGTGCCTTTCATCTTTCTTGGCCTTATATAGCTACCCGATTTTTCATTTTAACACCAAGTAGTAGTCTAACATGCTTCTTTTTAGAATCTTAGGCTTTAAAGCCCTTAATCCCACATGGGTACACATAAGGGTGCTCATGATATCCCACTTCTGGCCCTATTTGATTTTCTATTCATGTTCTTTGTTCCATTGTAGTATTCTATCAACTTATGAGTCCTTATTTCCAAATCCATTAGGACACAACTTTTTAGCCACTTTTGGCCTGCAAATATAGCATTTTTCTCATATCTCACTTACATGCACCTGAAATGTTTCTTAGGGTGCCTCATGGTACTTGGCCTTATAGGTTTCTTTCTCTTCAAGTTCCATCACTTGCACTACATGCACAGTAATAATCATAGCCCATGGCCTATGCAGGTTACAGGCATGACAGTTTTTCCACTTTAAAGAATTTGGTCCTCTAAATTGTCAAGTAACTTAGGGAGTAGTTATCGATATCTCTTGAGCATTTTTGTTTCAGTTTCCCATGTAGCTTGTTGCTGAGAATGGTGATTCTACTAGATTTTCACCATATTTATCCATTTACTGCTCAATTTTCTCACATCCTTAGTTAGAACCTTTATGGGTTATTCTTCATAAGTGAGGCTAGGTGCTATAGGAATATCTATAGTTGGTATGGCTTGTTGTAGGTCAGATAAGTATTTCTTGAGCATTCTACATTGAAAAGTATCATCTATGTAACCTAACTTTGTAGGTGAATTCAGTGTATGGGCCACACTACCAATTCTAGCCATCACCTGAAATGCCCATATATATCTAACAGGTAACTTCCCTTTCTTACCAAATATCATTACTCCTTTCATTGGGGATACTTTGATCCACACATAATCCCCCAATTAAAATTCTAAGTCACTTCACTTTCTCTGATTTGAATAGGCTTGCTCTCTATCATTGGTAGCTTTGACTCTTTTGTGAATTACTTTGATTTTTTTAGTGGTCTCACGGATTAGTTATGGTCCTATGCCTACTTTATCTTTAGGATTTTCCCAACAATGAGGGGTAGTGCATCTCCTTCCATATAGGGTTCATAAGGAGCCATTTTTATCATTGAGTGGTAACTATTGTTATATGGGAACTCTATCAAGGGTAAGAGATGATCCTATTCTCCTTTGAATTTTAACACACAGCACCTTAACATATCTGTAAGGACTTGTATAGCCCTCTCTATTTGCCCGTCAGTCTGGGGATGGTTGGCTACTTAACTTTAAAAGAGTGCCTAGTGTCTGATGTAATGATCTCCAAAATTTTGACACAAATTTGCGGTCTCTATCTAAAATAATAACATCAAGGAAAACATGCAATCTTATTATCACTTTAATGTATAGTTGTGCTAGGCTATCCAAAGGATCAATGGGGTTGATAGGTAAGAAGTGAGCTAACTTTGTAAGGCTATCAACAATCACCCAAATAGTGTCATGATGCCTCCTTGTCATTGGCATACTTACTAGGAAATCCATAGATATGGACCCCTATTTCCTTTATGGTATGGGTAAGCTATACAATCTACTCCCTGTTTTCTAATGTTACAATTTCACTTATTGGCATATAATACATTTAGACACAAAGGTGCTTATCTCCTTTTCCATATTGGGCCACCAAAAATGCTCCTTTAATTTCTAGTACATTTTCATTGTTCCAGGGTGTATACTTACCCTACTGGAATGAGCTTCCTCTAAGATTTATTCTTTTAAGTTATTCCCTTTGGTAATTAAATTCTATTTTGAAAATACATCAATTCTTGCCTATAACGGAATCCTTGGAATAGTCTTCCATGCCTTTCACCAGATATCCTAGGAAGATCTTCATCTTGCTATTGTTCTTTCAATATCTCTTTTTTCCATGTGATTTGAATAGTAATCACCCTCAATTGAGCCTTTTCCCATATTAGGAACTTGTGAGCCAAACAAGTTAAACTATTAAGTTCATTTTGTTCATCTTTTTTCCACACATTTCATAGTACTAGTATACTTCCTACTTAAGGCATTAGCCACTTTATTAGCCTTACCCTCAATGTATTCAATGGTATAGTCAAATTCATTAAGATATTCAAGCCATCTTCTCTACCTCATGTTTAACTTCTTTTGAGTAAATAGGTACTTGAGACTTTTATGATCAGTGAAGATTTAAAACTTATTACCTAGCAGGTAATCTCTCCACTACTTCAAGGCAAAAATCATGGCTGCAAGTTCTAGGTCATGCACTGGATAGCTCTTTTCATGTGGTCTCAGTTTCTTGGATTAATAGGCTATGGCTTGTTTCTCTTAGACTAGCACACACCCTAATCACATAATAGATGCATCTATGTAAACCTCAAAATGTCTACTAGGATTAGGCTGTACTAGTACATGAGTTGAAGTAAGGTTATCCTTATGCTCTTGGAAGTTTTTCTCACAGTCTTCTGACCATTCAAACTTCAGTCCTTTTCTTATTAGCATAGTTAGAAGAGTTACTATTATAGAAAATTAAGTCATAAATCTTCTATAATAGCAATCTAATCCTAAAAAATTTCTTTTTTTATCTAACATTTAGAGGTTGATTCCATTGCAAGATAGCCTCTATCTTTACCGGATCCACAGCCATTCATTGTCCATTTATCACATGGCCTAAAAATTCAATTTGGTTTATCCAAAAAATGCATTTGTTTAGTTTTCCATATAATTGGTTTTTTCTTTACATATCTAGCACCATTCTCAAGCGCTTCTCTTGTTCCTTACCATTCTTGGAATACACCAAGATATCATCTCTAAAAATCACCGCAAAGTGGTCTAGATATCATCTGAATATCCTCTGCATCAAATCCATAAAGAAAGCTGGAGCATTTGTATGCCTAAATGGCATTACTACATATCTAAAGTGACCATATCTCGTCCTGAAAGTAGTCTTAAGAATTTCTACTTCTTGGACTCATAATTAGAAGTATCCGGATCTAAGATCAATCTTTGAGAAAACTATTACACCTTCACAAAATGGGAAAATTATAGCATAAGGACCTAAACTTATATGCTTTAATTTTCACCATAGTGCATGATTTTTAAAGTGTAAAGTATTCAATATACACACCCTGAAGTTAAAAAAAAAATGATAGCTTAGTCCTCAAGAAAGCATTGGCACATCGCCTAATTTTCATGTAACCTTTGGACTAAATTGTAAGTGATAGCCAAACGCTATCGCCTCGATCTGGCCGAACTCCCTGCCACAAGAATGGCCAGAAGAACTGGCGCTACCCGAGAAAAGGTGTGATCATGCACCTCGGGAGATAGCCGAAGAGCTCCGAGCCCGGCACGCTAGGAAAACCCGAGGACACTACTCGGCCCCCCAAGGTTGTGAACAGATCGCCTTCGGAAAAGCGGCACCAGACATAGCGAGCCGAACATGATATCCCCGAAGGCGGAACTCCCTGAAACTGGGAACCCCCGAACTGAGGGCTTGTTTCCCGAAGAGGCTCTGTCCGTACCAAAGGACGACCTCACCCAGGGACCTCGGGAGTACGGCAGGAGCATTTATGGAAGCATTTAAGGAAGCCTCTGACACATCCATTCGCAGACGCCACAATCCGCCTCAAAAGGCGCACTGCCACGCTGACGCCATCAGAATCACATCATGGCCCGTCTCAGCACATGGCTCAAGGCAACCTGCTACCAGCTATCTGTCTCCTACGCCCAGAAATTCAGGAACATCCGACCGAACACGTGTCATGATCTGAACGGGCTAGGCACTCCTATAAATACCAGGAATTAATACTTGGAAAAATAGGCCCCCACACTGGAGAAAATTACCAGGCGAAAACCCTTTGTGCTATTTTCTCTGCTCCCAGCCAACACTGACTGAGAAAATACCAGGCAAGACTCCTCAGCCCTTTGTGCTATTTTCTCTGCCTTTCTCTCAGCCACCACTGACTTGGGCGTCGGAGGCTCCCCCCCCGGAAAAACACTCCGGGGGCCTCCTAACCCTTTGTTTCTGAGCTTTCAGGCACTCTCCTTTGGGCGATCCAATCCACCAGGCGTTCTTCCTCCCAGAAGTCTCTCCTCCAGTCATCATGACTCTGAACGATGAGGCCCCTGGCCATCATTTGGCGCCGTCTGTGGGAACCCGCTCTGAGATCGCCGTCGTTGAGACTCGGCGTTCTAAGGACAAGGGACTCCCAAGGTCCCCGTCCGCGCCTGAGATACAACCGGCTGCTGAGCAAACACTCCCAGGGACTTCTGCGCCTGAGGAAGACCGCCCTCTGGTAGTCACCATGAGCTTCTTGAGGGACTTTCAGCGTTCGGTCGTTGCTGAAGTGACCCAGCAGATCGACCGAAGGTGGCCACAGCAAGCACGGGCCCAGAGACCCCCCTCACCGACACGCCCTCGGGAGAGAAGCCCCAAGTCTACACATCGCAGTTCGGGGAGTGGAGACCCTCGCGAAGAATCATCCACAGAAGATATAGCCCTCGGGAAACGGCCTGTGGGACAAACCGGGTCCAAGCGACCGAGAGTCTCACAGCGAAGCAGTTCGTCGCCTGAGGCGAGGTCCTTGTCCCCTCAGCGCCGAACTCGCTCCCCGAAGAGGCGCCGGCGATCTCCATTCCCTGAAGAAGGCCCTAGCGCCACAGTGCTTATGGAGAGGATACTAGCACGGCTGGACAGAGTGGAGAAACAAGTGGCCAGAAAACCCGTTTGGGCCAGACTCTCTGGAACATGCTGCGAAGATGACTCCCCATTCATTCAGGCCGTCGTTGAGGCAGCTATGCCAGGTAACTTTAGAGTACCTCGCCTGGAAATTTATGATGGCCTTACAGATCCACAGGCCCACTTGACGAAGTACAGACGCAGCATGATAATGCACGGTGCTGATGACGCTACCATGTGCAAATGCTTTGAAGTCACCCTCACAGGGCCAGCAACTGCGTGGTACAATTCATTGCCTCCAGGGACCATCACTGAGTTCCAGGAGTTGTCCACGGCCTTCACGCAGCAATTCATTGGGAGCAGGCCGACGGCGAAGATGCCTGTGCAGATGTTCGACATAGAGCAGAGAAACGGAGAGACCATCCGAGACTATGTCGAAAGGTTCAACAGGGAAGCCCTGAGCGTCCCAGACTTTCGGCCCGAAATCCGCATTCTTGCCATGACACGGGGCCTTCGGCGGGACTCACAGCTGTTCTACGAGTTCTCAAAGGACCCCCCGGACACCCTCGGAGAATTTTACCGAAGGGCTGAACAGCACATGACAGCCGAGGAGCTAAGAATGGCAGGGCCGAAGTCCGATCACCACCGCGCCGAAGGGTCCAATCAACAAGCTCGGCATCCGACGGAACAGGCAGGACGACCTCGGAGGATGCGGGGAAGGAAACCTCAAAGTTTCACGCCCCTGAGCACCACACGGACCAGCATCCTCATGGCGCTGGAAAGGCAAGGGACGCAGATTCGGCGGCCAAGGGCCATGACCGCCGATAACAAAAAGAATGCCAAGAAGTTCTGCCAGTTTCATCGCGACCACGGTCATGACACCGAAGACTGCTTCCAGCTGAAGAAGTACATAGAGTCGCTGATAAAACAAGGCCAACTTCGGAAGTACCTGCGGATGCCTTCCCCAAAGAGAAGAAAAGAGGAGGAAGAAAGGGCCGAAGACGAGGATTACGACTCCGACAGGCGGAGAAATAGAAGTCCAAAAAGGCGCCCTCCACCTCCTTCAGGGGTTATCCAAACCATCACCACGGGGCTCCCATCCTCGGAAAGAAAGCGGAAAGCCAGAGAAATTGCAGTCATGGAGTATCAAAGTCCATCAAAGAAGCTGGCTCGCAAAGATGGCTCCACCGTCGTCTTCCCCCACGACGATCCGCTGCTGATTATGGCGAGAATAGGGAACTGGGACGTCAAAAGAGTGTTGCTTGATGATGGCTCAAATGCTGACGTCCTATTCTCGCACCTGCTGCCGAGCTTGGGCATCTCCAGCAGCGAACTGAAGCCTGTCACCTCGCCCACTTTTGGGGTTGGACCATCCGAACTCCCCGTCCTCGGATGGATCGACCTCCCACTGATGATGAGAGGGACTTCGGTAGACGGAGCAGCTGAGTTGTACGCCTCCACAATGGCGAGATTCATCGTCATGGACGTCCCGTCCTCGTACAACGCCATCCTTGGAAGGCAGACACAGGGAAACCTGCACATTCGCCCTGATGTGAAGTACTTGACTGTCACATTCGCCACCAAGGATGGAGATGCAGAGGTCTTCATAGACCAAGCCGAGGTAAGAAAGGTGTTTGTGAAAGCACGAAAGGCTCCGGCGAGCAACCTCGCGCAAACAATGGAGGCAAAGGCGCCAGAAAAAGGCAAAGAAGAAGATCTCGCCAAAGCAGAAACGGAAGCAGTAGAGCTTGTCCCAGGACAATCTACCCGAATAGGGAAGAGCTTGGCCGAAGGTGACAAGGAAAAACTTGTATCCTTTCTGCTGGAAAATAAAGATCTGTTTGCCTACTCGCCGAAAGATATGCCAGGAGTAAACCCTGGCATAATACAGCATAGCCTCAAAGTAAGCCCGGAAGCAAAACCTGTCCGGAAAAAGAAACGGAGCATCTCAGCCCACAAAAGCAACTTTGTCAAAACCGAAGTCCAGCGTCTCCTAGATGCTGAAGTTATCAGGGAGGTCAAGTACCCCGAATGGTTAAGCAACGTGGTCATTGCCACGAAAGAAGGTAGCAGCAAAACTCCGGATGTGCATCGACTTCAGAAACTTGAACGATGCTTGCCCGAAAGACTCATACCCTCTGCCGCCAATAGATCAACTGGTAGATTCAACTGCTGAGTATGGGCTCCTAAGTTTCCTAGACGCCTTCAGTGGCTACCATCAAATAAGGATGGACCCCGAAGATGAAGAGAAGACTGCCTTCATCACCGAGGGAGGAACATATTGCTATATCAGGATGCCCTTCGGGCTCAAAAATGCAGGAGCCACCTACCAGAGGCTGATGAACAAGGTCTTCAAAGACCAAATGGGGAGAAACATGGAGGTGTATGTTGATGATATGATAGTCAAGAGCAAGCTGCCTGGCTACCACGTTGCAGATTTAGAGGAAACCTTCCAAAAGCTTAGAGCCTTCGGGATCCGCCTTAATCCTAAGAAGTGCATCTTCGGGGTGACCTCGGGAAAATTCCTTGGGTACATGGTATCCGAAAGAGGCATCGATGCTAACCCCGAGAAGATTAAGGCTCTGCTTGAGTTCCGAACTCCTGCCACAGTCAAAGACGTGCAGAGACTCACCGGAAGAATAACCTCTCTGAGCAGGTTTATTTCCAGGTACGGAGATAGGTGTCGACCTTTCTTCAAAGTCCTCACAAAGGCAGCAAAAATGGAAGGCGACCTCGGAAGGAATGATCATCCTTGGGATGAAGATTGCCAAAAGGCCTGGGAAGAACTCAAAGTCTACCTGGCCAGCCTGCCGACTCTGCGACAACCTCGGGAGGAAGAGCCCCTCGTACTCTACCTCGCCGTCACAGAAAAAGCTGTGAGCTCGGTCCTCGTGAAAGAAGAAGGGCCAAAGCAATGGCCGGTCTACTATGTCAGCAAGTCCCTGCATGGCGCCGAAGTCAGGTACCCTTTGCTTCAAAAAGCTATATACGCCTTGGTGCTTGCAGGGAGAAGGCTGCGACCATACTTTCAGGCTCACCCCATCATCGTCCGAAGTAGTCTGCCGCTACGGGATGTCATGAAGAGAGTTGATCATTCGGGAAGGCTCTCCAAGTGGTGCATAGAGCTGGGCGAACACGAAATCACGTATGAGCCTCGGAAGGCCATAAAAGCTCAAGCACTGGCAGATTTTATCGCCGAAATACCCACCACTGAGGAGAGCCATTCAGATCCAAAAGAGGGTGAGCCAGAATGGACCTTGCACGTAGACGGAGCCTCGGGGTCCGAACACCAGGGAGCTGGAGTAATTATCAGGGGCCCCGAAGGCCTGGAGGTAATGAAGGCTATCAAGTTCAGCTTCAACGTCACCAACAATGTAGCTGAGTATGAAGCCCTCATAGCGGGATTACGCTTGGCCAGAAAGATTGGCGTGAGAAACTTAAAGGCTCACAGCGATTCCCAGCTGGTAGTTCGGCAGACGGCAGGAGATTATGGGGCGAAGGACCCAATCTTGGCAAAATACCACGAGCTGGTAGCAAAGCTCATCCAAGAGTTTGACGCCGTACGGATCGAAAATGTACCCCGGCGGAATAACACTGAGGCAGATTGCTTGGCGAAGTCGAAAACATACACCGAGGTGCTAGACCATCCGAGCATCTCAGTGCTGAGCATAGCGACCTCGGGAACAGGGTGGAAAGACCCAATAAAAAGATACCTCGCAGAGAATTTGCTCCCCGAAGACCCCGGCGATGCTGCAAGACTGCGAAGACGCTCCGGAAGATTCTTCCTGATTGGCGAAGAGTTATACCGGCAGGGATATGCGAACCCGCTGCAAAGATGTGTGAATGAAGAGGATACTGAAATGGTCCTTGAAGAAGTTCACGAAGGCATGTGTGGTTCACACATTGGAACTGATGCCCTTGCAGCAGTGATACTCCGCCAAGGATACTTCTGGCCTACCCTGAGAAAGGACGCAAGACAGTTCGTCCAGAAATGAGGTAGCTGCCAGAGACATGCAAAAATCCAGAGGACACCCTCGGAAATGGTAACTTCGGCAGACTATCCTTGGCCCTTCGCAGTCTGGGGTATAGACCTTATTGGGCCACTCCCCACAGCACCCGGAGGCGTGAAATTCTGCGTGGTAGCAGTGGACTATTTCTCAAAATGGGTGGAGGCAGAACCACTAGCAACTATCTCGGCAAAAGAAGTGTAGAAGTTCGTATGGAAGAACATCGTATGCAGATTTGGCATACCGAGGGTACTAGTAGCTGATAATGGATCCCAATTCATAGACAAAGGATTCCAGGAATTTATCAGCGACCTCGGAATAAAGATGCACTTCGCCCCAGTAGCTCACCCCCAAAGTAACAGGCAGGTGGAAGTATCGAACAGGACCATAAAAGATGGCCTGAAAAAGAGACTGGGAGAAGCAAAAGGGAAATGGCCAGGAGAACTCCAAAGCGTATTGTGGAGCTACCGAACGACGCCCCGAAGGGCCACAGGGGAAACTCCCTTTTCACTAGTCTTCGGGACAGAGGCCATTATCCCAGTCGAGATAGTCAGACCATCAATACGGGTGCAAATATTTGATGAAGGTGGAAACGACCTCGGCCTCAGAACCAAGCTCGACCTCGTCGGCGAACACAGAGAAATAGCCGAGCTGAGAAGAAAAGCTTTTCAGCAAAGAGTGGCCGCGGCTGTAAACTTACGGGCCAGGCCAAAAGAAATCAAGAAGGGAGACCTCGTTCTCCGAAAGGCTGACTTTGCACCCCGAAAGCCGTCCCACGGAGTACTTCGCGCAAACTGGGAAGGACCTTATTTGGTTCTCGCCGAAGTACGAAAAGGCGTGTACAAACTTGGCGATGCCGAAGGCGTAGAATTGAAAAATACTTGGCACTCAGACGCCTTGAAAAAATTCTACGCCTAAGATGAAGCGGAGGAATTGTAAGTACAGAATGCTCTTAAGGAAAGTTCTTAAGTATCCAAAATTGTGCAAAGCAGAATTCCGCGAAGATGCTCGCCATGATAAAGCGTAGATATGACTTTCCGAAGTCCCTTGAGCCATCACGCTCGGGAAAGATGGAAAACAAAAATCTCGCAGAAGTACTCGCCGTAGCCAGCGCAGAGATAATTTCCTGAGCTCCCTTGAGCGAACGTGCTCGGGAAAATGGGAAGTGAAAAATCTCGCGGAAGGTTTTCCGAACTCCCTTGAGCAAATATGCTCGGGACACCTGGAACCTGGAAAACAAAAATTTGACTGAAGGTTTTCCGAAGTCCCTTGAGCAATCATGTTCGGGACAAATTGGAAATGCAAAAGCCTGCAAAAAGACTTAGTCAAATTTTTTCAGACTTTCCAGAAAGCCTCTCGAGCAAACAGGCTCGGGACAAAGGAAGGTAAAAAAGTTTCTTTGATCGCAGGTTTTCCGAAGTCTCTTGAGCGAACGTGTTCGGGACAATGGAAATAAAGAAACTTGAAGAAACACTTAGCCAAAAAATCTTCATTAAGAGCAAAGCTGCTTTACAGAAGAAGTGACCGAAGAAGGAGTACAAAGTGGAAGGGAAGGAAAAGGGGCCCTAAAAAATAGCCTAGGGGTTCGCGGCGTCCCGAGAGCCACTCGCTGGCCCGCCCTTTTCCACCACCTTTCGCGCCGGCATTGAAGGAGGAAGTTTCAGATGCTCGACCTTGGACCATTCCCACCGAGGTCCCTCAGGAATATTTAGGGCCTCAAGAAAAGAGAGGTCTAAATCTGGGAACCTCTGGAGAATCTGGTGACGAGCAAGGCAGAAGCCGTCCTGGAAGGCAACCTTCGCCATTTGGTCAGACTCGTTCTTATCAAGCTCGAGGTCGTCAAGCTCGTCCTCCAGTTCAGCGATCTCCTCCTTCAGCGCCGTTATCTCCAGCGTCTCCCTGGACCCCTTCTTCAAAGACTCGACCTCGGCCCGGAGAGTATTATTCTCACTCGTCAACGACACTATAAGGCTGTCAGAACCAGCCTTGTGCTTGAGAAGATCTTCGTTGGCGGCGAGCATCCCCTTTATTTGTTCACCGAGGTCAGCAATCTTCTGGGAGGAAACCTTTTGAAGTTCTTCTTTTTCCTTCCGGAACTCCTCCCGAAGGGCAGTCACTTCTTTCTCAGCAGCCTCTTTCAGCTGCTGGTTTTTGGCGGCCGACTCCGCGAGTGCGATCCTCGCCTCATTCATGGTCTAAGTGGCCGAAGTTCGGAAGGCAACCTCCCTGGCCACCCGAACTCGGAGAAAGCCGGCGTACCCCAGCAGCTGCAAGAAGATAAAACGCAAGGTCAGTAAGAGCCAAACACTTAGGAAAAAATTGAAGGGAAAGAGCTGTGAAGGATATACCTGAGCAGCATGCTCGGTGATCTTTGCGGCGAGAGTGTTATCCCCCGGATGGGCCGCCGCTATAGCCTTGAAGGAGGCCTCGGTGAGCACCCCCTTCGAAATTTCCTTAGCCATTTGAGGAACGTCCTCGGAGTACAAATTCATGTCCTCCGTGAACGTCCAGAAAGGCTCCTTTGGTATCTTCCCTTGCGGGATTTTGGCGTCCCGAAGAGCTCGCTTCCGAGCATGTTCGGCCGCCCAGTCAGGGGTAGTCAACTCCCCTGCGTGGCAAGAATGAGAAGGAGATTAAAGACAAAGAAGGCAATCCAGAAAAAACAAAGGAAGTACACTTTGTCTGGAAACAAACCTGGTGGAACCTCGACAACAACGTCCTCGGAGTCCTCGGCCTCCTCGGCCGAAATGCCCTTGCCCTTCCGCCTGCGCCGCTCCTCGGCAGAAGGTACTTCTACCACTACATCAAGGAGGGCCTGCGACGCAGTAGGACTTTGAGGAGGGACGTCGGTTGAAGGGACCTCGGAAACAGCAGTCTCAGGCGCCGGAATCTCGGCTGTCCCAGGCTCCTCAGCAGTCTCCTCGGGAATTTCTTCTAGAGGAACCTGAGCAGCCTCGGCCGAATCTCAGGCGGCGAAGTGACAGCAACCTCGGCCCGTTTCCCTCCCTAATACTTTCCAAATGGGAAGAAATAACAGTCTTCTTCGCCCGTTTAGCCAGCACCAACGGACTTCCGCCTTCGGGAAGCCGCCTTCTTCGTCTGATCCCCCTTCTCCACTTGGCCGGTGAAAAGGGACTTGTAATAGGCGGCAGTCCCGTCGCCCATCTCTGAAAAAGGAGAGAAACATCAGCGTAAGTCCAAGGAAAAAAACAGCAAAGGAGTAGAAGATGACTCACTTTCGACAAGCGTTTCGAAAGAAATCTCCTCCTTAAGAAGCTTGACCAACCAGGAATCCTTCCCGGCGATGGCAGGAGCTGGCATCTTGAGGTCAGTCTTGTGCTCCTTTACCACCTTTAATTCCCGAAGGACCTCTTCGGTCATCAACTTCCAGTTGATTGGAAAAGGGTAAAGGGCGCGCGGAGCGACCTCGGGATCCCAGTCAGAGACAGCCCGAATGCGGGCGTCGAAATCCGCGAACACGGGAGCCAACTCTGGGGTCAGCAGCATCCTCGGATCAACAACGTCCACATCCAGTGTTCCCTGAGCCCATTTGGTCGGAACGTACGACCAGGCCTCGTCCATCTTCAGGAAGAAGAACTTCTGTTGCCACCCCCGCCAGCTATCCACCCCCGCGAAGCTGAACATTAATTTCGAAGGTCCCATGAATTTCTTGCTCCCGGAGAGGTAGCATGAAATAGAAGCCACCCTTCGGGACCACAGAGAGCTTGTAGTACTGCATAAAGATTATAAAATGGGGTTCTATCCCGAAGACGCCACACATGCAGAGGTAGGCGTTAAAATAGCAGAACGAGTTCGGGGGAAGCTGGTTCACAGCAATGCCATGAAATTTGCAGAACTCGCACACCATCTTCGGGGGAGGATACCGAAGACCGGCCTTCAGCTGGGCTCGGAAAACGGTAACCTCCTTACTATGGTTTGAAAAAGCATAATGGCTAGAACGAGGCAGCCTAGTAATGGCGTAAGAGGGAAGAAAGAATTTTTTCTTCCACCTCTCTAACTTTGCAGGGGTGGTGCAACAAGGATGGGCTAAAAGAGGCTGCCAGCTCTCAGGAATGGGCATTTTCGACATGAAAACGAGTTTGAAAACGGAAGAAAACAGTTTCCAGAGAAAAACTCAAAAGAACAGAGGGATCAAAACACACTGGAAAACAAAAACCCACCAAAAGATTTGCCAAAATCTGAGGACGCCGTCGTGAAAGTTGGCTGGAAAAAAGCTCTGATTAAGGTAGCTCCGCCACAGAAAGCAAGAAAGTGCAAGAACAGGGGCAAAGCAGAGAAAAGAGCAGAAGAAAAAGCAAAGGGAACTTATGATGGAATGGGCTATTTATAAAGCCAGAGGTGGGTAACCGAAACATCGTCATAAGTACCCTTTGGAGGCGAACCGTCGCCGTAACTGCTCTCTGCACCTGAAAAGGCGTGCCCTCTGTAATCGACGTGACTCTCCTCCAATGGCAAAGCGCCACGTGTCAACCGCTGCGCAAAAATGGGGGACACATCCTCCAAGCGTCCCTTGAAAACTGGGACACGTCTTTTGACATCCCTGGAAAACTGGGACGCGCCGCTCAGACTGACACGCTTGGCCAAACAGACCTGCAGAAACAAAGAGCAGGCCAACTCGAGGACGCCAAGAGACAGGCTATGGCCGAACAGCCCATGACTTTCGGGCAAGAGGTGTATCTTCGGCACAGGCTCCACCTCGAAGACACCAAAGAACAGGCCAAGGCCGAACAGCCCATGATCTTCGGGCAAAAGGTACATCCTCGGAACAGGCTAAGCTTCCTAAGAAACTCCCAAGAGCAACCTCGGAAAGAGATGCAAAACCGAAGTCTTCACTTCGGCTTTCCAAAGGGGGGCATGTGATAGCCAAACGCTATCGCCTCTATCTGGCCGAACTCCCTGCCACAAGAATGGCCAGAAGAAGCTGGCGCTACCCGAGAAAAGGTGTGATCATGCACCTCGGGAGATAGCCGAAGAGCTCCGAGCCCGGCACGCCAGGAAAACCCAAGGACACTACTCGCCCCCCCAAGGTTGTGAACAGATCGCCTTCGGAAAAGCGGCACCAGACATAGCGAGCCGAACATGATATCCCCGAAGGCGGAACTCCCTGAAACTGGGAACCCCCGAACTGAGGGCTTGTTTCCCGAAGAGGCTCTGTCCGTACCAAAGGACGACCTCACCCAGGGACCTCGGGAGTACGGCAGGAGCATTTATGGAAGCATTTAAGGAAGCCTCTGACACATCCATTCACAGACGCCACAATCCGCCTCAAAAGGCGCACTGCCACGCTGACGCCATCAGAATCACATCATGGCCCGTCTCAGCACATGGCTCAAGGCAACCTGCTACCAGCTATCTGTCTCCTACACCCAGAAATTCAGGAAACATCCGACCGAACACGTGTCGCGATCTGAACGGGCTAGGCACTCCTATAAATACCAGGAAATAAATACTTGGCAGGAGGTTGGTTGGCAAAGATCTTGCTCCCACACTCTGAGAAAATTACCAGGCGAGACTCCTCAAGCCCTTTGTGCTATTTTCTCTGCCTTTCTCTCAGCCACCACTGACTTGGGCGTCGGAGGCTCCCCCCCCGGAAAAACACTCCGGGGACCTCCTAACCCTTTGTTTCTAAGATTTCAGGCACTCTCCTTTGGGCGATTCAATCCACCAGGCGTTCTTCCTCCTAGAAGTCTCTCCTCCAGTCATCATGACTCTGAACGATGAGGCCCCTGGCCATCAGTAAGGTTACAAAAGTTGGGTACTCAATTGCACAAATCTCTAAAGATGGCTATGGAAAGGACATGGATGGAATTATGAAGAAAGGACATGGATGGAATTAAGGATATTGTTGGGGACCAAAGTGCTTAAGAAGGCAAAGTTGATCATTTATGGCATAATGCCAACTAAGGATCCAAGTGTCCACCTTTTTGTCTAAAAGTTATAATGACCTTTGACAAGGTTAAAGGTGGTCAAAAACATCATTTCCCCAGCCAAAATGGCTGGAAATAACCTGTCCAAGTTTTGGCCAAATTTTCAAAACATTTGCATATATGCCACCTTGGTCAAAATGATGTATAAATAAAGAAAAATCTTCATTTCATTGGCATTTTCCTTAAATTTAGGTCTCCAGAAGCTAAGACCTCTTTTTTAATTTCTTCCATCATCCTCCATAGCCACCATACCTTAGGAAAAAAAAGAAGAAGCAAGAGAAAGCAAAAAAGACATCAAAAAGTGCAAGAAAATCTAATTTTGGTTCTATTTGGGTTTTCAGATTTCATAGCAAAGGTAAGGGTTTTCTAAAGTTTCTTGGATTTTTTACTGTATTTCCAAACACCCATGAAGCTAAGACCATGCTTGGAAGAGCGCAAAAAGCGCAAGGAACCAAGTATGTGTTAAGGGGAAGAAGCATGGCAAGGTTTCTGCCGTAATGCTACCATGCTAGAGATGGCAGCAAGAAATAAAGGTTTCTAGAGCCCAAGTTAGTACTAACTAAGACCTAAAAGACTCCTAAGACGAAGAAAAATCTTGAGGAGGGCTGCCATAGTGTTACTAAAGTGATATCTTATTGTTTTCTTGAATGATTATGGACTAACCCTAATGTGTTATTGCTGCCAGCATTACATGTGTTTGTTGCTATGTTTGTTGGTGCATATGGTGGCCATATTTGTGTGTATTTGTTGTTTTTGTATGTTTTTATGTCTTTTGATTTCATGTAGTACATTGGTATGGAAGACTTTATATTGAAAGCCATACTAAGTTCTTTACAAATAGCTTACTCCCCTTTCTGTCCATTTTCAGGGACACCTGAAAGAGAACATTTAAACTAATAGTTCTAGTTTGAATTTTCCTATAAAATTTTAGGTACATGAACTTTAATATGTCTAGTAAATCGAGTGTTTCAAAAATTTTATAGCACATTTTCTAATTTGAGTGTTGGTACTTTCTGCCTTACGTAGCAGCTGTATTTTGAAGTTTCTGGAGTGCATTGTGGTTGTAAGGCTCTCCAAGAAGCTAGTGTACATACCCAACTAAGCTAGGACATATGTATGATGCATCTATGCATGTAAATACACTATGTATGGTGTATGGATGATATACGAAGAAATAAAGGGATGTTTGAGGTTAAATGTTCAATTCTATCCATTTTGCAACTCATTAGCTATTCCAAAGAAAATTATGTTTAACGTTTATGGAACGCCACTAAATTCATGGAAATGGCTTCCCTAAGTGTTTAAGACATATAAGAACCTGCCCACATTGGTTTTGCACCTGGAAATGAAGTGTATGAATTTTATGAAATTTTGTATGGGCATTATGGTCATTAGTTGTACAGATTTGGTACCCCTTACTCCAAGAGCCATAACTTACTGTACATATTGAGTTTGGATATGAAATTTTGACCACACCTAGAGCACATCCAGAGGTTGAAGGAAAATTTGGAATTTCTAAATGTGGAACTTTGTAGCCAAAGGTATGAGATTCCAAAGTTGTCTAAGTTACTGTTTATCTGGTCAGAATTTGGTAACCAACTTAAAAAATCCATAACTTGGTCCATAGGTGGGCTTTTGATGTAAAAAAAAAATTATTGGTTTGCTATGAATGTCTACTTGATAATGGAACAAATAAAATAAGGGGTTACATGGCTAGAATGATACAATTTATCAGTGGAAGTTATAGGTGCAATGGCTGGCCACTAGAACTTAACAAGATTGCCTAATGTGTGGAAGCCAACACTAATAATTATGCTAGTGTTTTCCTTCTTAGCTTCCATAGTGTGCATAAATGTAAATATGTGTGTTATGGTTTGACCAATATACATATATTTGCATATAGACCAAAAGGGCCACTTGGTTAATATAGTGAGCATTGTTCTGATGGCCTACAGAACATGCATAGCTCCTGGGAGATTGGCACATTAAACATTGTCACTGTATTTAAGCTCTCTTGGTGGGTATCAGAGCCAAGTTTGAATGTGGTTTATGTACGTATGACATGATGCATATAGTTGCATGCATGTAGCTTAGTTAGGTCAGCTGCTAGTGTTAAGTACCTAACACAGAGTATATATTGTGCTATTCTAATTTTCATGAAATAGGAAGATGGTCCCCACAAAGTGAAGGGATCAGGGACCCAGAGGACCTCCTACTGAACAAAGGTAGGCCAACAAAAATGCAAGGGGTATAAAAGAGCAATCAAGCGTTCGAGAAGTAGAAAACCACTTGACATGAACATACCGCAAGTGTGGGTTGAACTAGAAAGAAACCTAGCCCAGAAAAATGAAAACTTAGTAAGGTTATTGCAAGCTCAACAACAAGGAGTCCACATAGCACAATGTTACGATAGGAGCAAAACCAGGAAGTTGTTAGGAACAAACCAGTGAATGTTCCTTTTGATGAAAATAAGGAGCATAAAAATGCTGAGGATGAGGATAGAAGACATACCAGGGGTAGAAGAAGTAGGTCTGAGATTGGCCAAGTATCCAGAGCCAATAACTAACCTTACGACCATTCCATGGGGGATGAAGCTGAAAGACCTAGTGAAAGGAAAAGAAGAAGGAGGCATAGAGACTGATGACCGAAGTGTAGCCACACTAGTTACCTAAGGACTTCGGGAAAGAAGGGAGCCAGACACCTGAGGAATACCATCTCAGCAGAACGCCGGTACCTACCTCGAGAAATCAACGGACCATCTCCCTCATGAGGGCGACCGAACTAATCTTGGAAACAGGTGATGCCCCGAGGTACCAACCTAACTCCGGGAAAGGCCCCCACTACGAAGACGGACTTCGACCTAAGGAACCTCAGAGGTGCAGCAAAAGTCATCTAAGAGTCTCTGACACTTCGCCCGTACTCCCTGTACGGGCGCCCTCACATGAGCTCTGACAAAGTGACACGCCCCCATCTTGTCATGTCGGGGTGCGATTGTTGCAGCTCATGGCTCGAGGAGCCTGCAGGCAGCCAAGGAATCCCACGCCCAGTAGTACAGGCATCATCCAACCATACACGTGCCACAATCTTAAAGACTCATTTTCTCCATTAAATACGCCAGGCATATGGCCACAAAGAAGGAGGCTGAGACTCAGGCTCTGGCTCTGGCTCCGGCTGGAGGGGAACAGGATAGAGAGAGGCTGGAAAACGGAGGACACTCTCTCCTCTTCGCCTAAATACCCTCCCTCCGGCCAGCAGAAAGACATGCCAGGTACACATCTCTTGTACTTATTATGGTGTTTCCCACTGAAAAAAGGCACTGACTTGGGCGTCGGAGGCCCCTCCCTGGAAAAAGATTTCGGGGACCTCCTGACGGTTGTCTTCTGAGTGTTCCAGCCAGGCATCCTTGGAGGATCTTTGTTTCGGGCCTTTTACCACGCCGTTGGAGCTTCACGTCACCTCCTCGCCACGGGACCAAGGAGCTGTTGGCCATCACTTGAGGCGATCCACCCAGGATGCCAATTTTTCCCCAGGACCCCCTGCTGCCTTCATCACCGCGCATAGTGGAGATGCCGGTTCCGCACAACCGAACGGCATCATTTGGCGCCGTGTGGGGGAAATAGCTCCCAAGTTGCCAAAGTTGAAGATCGGCGTTCTAAGGGAAGCGGACTTTCAAGCTCTCCGCCCGCACCAAACATTCAGCGCGCAACCGAACAATGACAGCAAGGGTGCCTCTGCCCGAGGATAAATGCCCTCTGACCACTATCATAGGCTTCCTGCGTGAATACCCGCGCCTTGTTGTGGATGAAATGATGCAGTAGTCAAGCTGAAAAAGGCCACAGCTAAGTGCAAACCAAAGCACCTCCGCAGTGCTACCTCGATGAGGGGAAAAGTCCCGTGCCAAGTCACAGAAGTGTGGGGAACATACAGCAACGACATGAGTCCCCTTCGGAAAGTAGGACCCTTCGGGATGTGGACTGCGGGAAATGCGGGATCAGGATGGCCCGGACTTCCCCAAGTCTGGCACCGGAGGAAAAATCGCCATCTCCTTGGCAACAAAGTCAAGACCCATTGCCCCAAAAAGTCATCTATGACTTGACTAGCAGGCAGAAGGAACCGATTCTACTTCCCTGAAGATGCTGTCGCTGTCCGAAAGAGAGCATTCTGAAAAAGCTATCAAAATGGCGCATTGAACTCGGAAAAGTACTACATCACGCACGAGCATAGAAAGGCAGTGAACGCCCAGGTTCTCACAGATTACACCAAGCAGCTCCTGACAGCACTCAAAGGTGTGAAGTAGAAGAAAGGCTGGAACCAATAAGGGAGATAGAGCGAAGCTAGACCCAGAATGGAAACTCCTTGCGAGTGGAACCCCAAGCGTAGAACATCAGAACGCTCTGATACCCCCTCGGGGGCCCGAAGGCAGGAAGGCCACCAAAACGATCAAATTCTGATTAGCAAATAGTGTTGGGCCATCCGAGTATGGCAAAGCTAGGTATAATGACCTCGCACAAAAGGCTAAAAGATCATGTCGGGAGAAACCTCGAAACCTAAGGGTTCAAAAAAAAAAGCGGCAGAAAGTGCAAAGGTGTTCCAGACGATATTTCCTGATTAAGGGAAAACCATGCAAGCAAAGGTACGCAACTCCATTATTACTATATATCGAAAAAAAAGGGTGCAGGACAATTTGCCCAGTAAGCTCGACGTAAAAAGGGCCAAGGATGAGCCACCACCTGAAGACTGCCTTCTGAGTGGATAGTCTCGGAAAGATTACACCGAGCCGCTCCTGGCAGCACCCAAAGATGTGAAGTAGAGGACTACTTCACCGAGTGGGGTAGGGCAGGACTCCTAGCAATGATTGCACAAACAGTTCGTCTGGAAGAACATAATATGCTGATTTGGCATACCAACAATGGTGTCGGCCAAAAATGATTTCCAGTCTATAGGCAAAGGATTTCAAGATCCATCATCAGCATGAGAAAGCACTTCGGCCTACTAGCTCAACTGTCAAGAAACAAACGACAAGGGTTTTCCCAAGATCCCTTGACCGAATGTGGTCAGGAAAAGATGTTAAATGACAAGGGTTTTCCGAAGATCCCTTGACCGAATGTGGTCGGGAAAAGATGGAAAACGACAAGGGTTTTCCCAAGATCCATTGACCGAATGTGGTCGGGAAAGATCCCTTGACCGAATGAGGTCGGGAAAAGATGGAAAATGACAAGTGTTTTCAAAATCCCATGACCGAATGTGGTCGGGAAAAGATGGAAAATGACAAGGGTTTTCCCAAGATCCCTTGACCGAATATGGTCAGGAAAGATCCCTTGACCGAATGAGGTCGGGAAAAGATGGAAAATGACAAGTGTTCTCAAAATCCCTCAACCGAATGTGGTTGGGAGAAGATGGAAAATGACAAGGGTTTTCCCAAGATCCCTTGACCGAATGTGGTCGGGAAAAGATGGAAAACGACAACGGTTTTCCCAAGATCCCTTGACCGAATGTGGTCGGGAAAGATCCCTTGACCGAATGAGGTTGGGAAAAGATGGAAAACAACAAGTGTTTTCAAAATCCCTTGACCGAATGTGGTCGGGAAAAGATGGAAAATGACAAGTGTTTTCAAAATCCCTTGACTGAATGTGGTCGGGAAAAGATCTAAAATGACAAGTGTTTTCAAAATCCCTTGACCGAATGTGGTCGGGAAAAGATCTAAAATGACAAGTGTTCTCAAAATCCCTTGACCAAAGGTGGTCGGGAAAAGATGGAAAACGACAAGGGTTTTCCCAAAATCCCTTGACCGAATGTGGTCGGAAAAGGATGGAAAATGATAAGGGTTTTCCTAAAATCCCTTGAACAAATGTGGCCGGGAAAAAATCCCTTGACCGAATATGGCCGGCAAAAGAAGGCTAGGAGGGGCCTAAGGGAACTTTGTTAAACAATAGATAAGCCCCTGAAAGATTTGATGGTAGAAACAAACGACAAAGGTTTTCCCAAGATCCATTGACCGAATGTGGTCGGGAAAAGATGGAAAATAAGGAAACAACAAGTGTCTTCCCAAAATCCCTTGACCGAAGGTGATCGGGAAAAGACCAAATATGGTCGGAAAAGGATCGAAAACGACAAGTGTCTTCCCAAGATCCCTTGGCTGAATGTGGTCGGGAAAAATCCCTTGACCAAAGGTGGTCGGGAAAAGATGGAAAATAAGGAAACAGCAAGTGTTTTTCCAAAATCCCTTGGCTGAATATGGTCGGGAAAAATCCCTTGACCGAAGGTGATCGGGAAAAGATGGAAAACAAGGAAGGTTTTTAACCAAAAATGGTCAGGACAATAATAGTAAGCGAGAAGTATTTCGCAGTTCCTTGACCGAATGTGGTCGAGATCATCGAAAAAGATCGCTCGAAATGTTGGCAAAGATTGCTCAAAACACTTAGCCAAAATTATGAGAATTTATTAATTGAAATTTTGATACAGGAAGAAGGTTACAAAGAAAAGAAAAACATGAAGAAAAAGAAGAAGGAAAAAAGCCCTAGGATATCTAGAGGACCCCGGCGTCATGGGAAGCTCCAGCTCCGTTATCTTTGACCGACGACTTCGGAAATGAGGCAGGTGATAGGTTGAGGAGCTCTATCTTTGACCGAGCCCACCGAGGACCCTCGGGAATATCCATCGCTACCAACAAAGAGAGGTCAAGGTCTGGATACTTCTTGTGAAACTGATGATGGGCTAGGCAGAATCCATCCTGAAAAGCAACCTTCGTTGCCTGGACAGCTTTGTCCTTAGCCACGTCTAAGTCATCCGCTTCATTCTGAAGATCCGAGACGTCCTTTTGAAGGGTTGCAACCTCCTTCTCCAGCTCTTTCACCTTCTTCTTGTTCTTTGAGTCCTTCTTCAGTATGTCGACCTCGGCGTGGAGGTTAGCATTGTCCTCCTTCAGCATGCCGACCTCGGCTCGAAGGCTGGCATTGTCAGTAAGAGACATAGCCAAGAGAGCGGTCTCTTCTTCCTTCTCCTTTTTAATGGCTTCATTGGCTGAGGTTAAGCTCACAACCTCCGCCAAGGACGGACATCTTGTGGGAGAAGTCTTTGATGAGGTCCTCCTGGCCCCTCAAAAACTCGTCCCGAACAGCAGCTACCTTCTCCCTGGCTATCTGGCTTAATTCGATACTGGCCAATGCCGATTCAGCGCGGAAGCACTTGGCCATCGCTAGCTCATTCCTGGCCGGAACTCGCGCCGAAGACTGCTCTGCCAGCCACACCCGAAGGTACTCACTGTACCCCAAGAGCTGCAAAAGAAGGGACACTTAGCAAAATTTACAAGGGAAGCCAAAATACGGAGATAAGGAAGAGGGAAGAAAAGTAAAGGGACCAGGAGAGTTACACGGGCAGCGTGCTCGAAAATCTTGGCCACAAGAGTACTCTCGGAGGCGCACTCCTCGGCAACCGCCATGGAGGAAGCTTGGGTGAGCATGCCCTTTTCCGTCAGGGGAGCCATTTCCCGACGGTCTTCAGAGAACAGATTCATGTCCTTCGTGAAAGACCAGAATGGCTCCCTCGGGATGAGAGAGTCCCGAAGAGCCCGTCTTCGGGAGTGATCAGTTACCCAGACTGGGGGCGCCAAATCCTCTGAAAAAATGAAGACGTGAATTAGATAAACACCCTCAGTTGTGAAAATCGGAAGGTTGAAAAAGGGGGAGCAAGAGGCAAACCGGGCGGAACCCCGGCAGTGTCCTCGTCAGAGTCGGGGATCTCTTCCACGACAGCAGGAACCTGTTTCCCTTTATCCCTGCGGCATTTCTCCAATTCCTCAGCAGTAGAATCACCTGCTAAGCGTTTCTCCAATTCCACAGCAGTAGAATCACCTGCTAAGGTACTTAAAGGGATCACCGAGGCGGCAGGACTTGGAACGGTGGCAATAGTAAGCGCCCCTGTAGGAACCTCGGCAGAAATTTTAGCCCCGATAGGAGTCTCAGCTAGGATGGAAGCTGTGATGACATGTTCAATCCCCGCCACATCCCCTGGGGTGGAAGAAGGGTGTCCATCGTCGTCTTCTTCATCGTCGAAGATGGCCCGCTTCCAGAAGTCTTGCGCCTCTTGGTAGCACCTTTCTTCGTCTGTTCTCCCTTCTCAGTCTGACCAAGAAAGAGGGACTTATAGTAGGCAGTAGATTTGTCACTCATTTCTGAAAAAGAATATCAAATGTGAGCCTAGAAAGACAAAGAATGCTGAAAATTTTGAAAGGAAATTCACTTTCAAAAAACTGGCAAGAGGGAGACATAAGAGGATGCCTGATCTCGGGAGTGAACGAAGAAATGGCAGGACAAGAAGATGAGGGACTTGGGGACAGAGGAAAATGACTTCGGGAAACCGAAAACTAAAAAACCAACGGAACTCTAAAGCAGAACTCACCAAAAGCCTTGCCAAAATCTGGATTTCTAGACGCCGTTGTGAAAAATAGCCGGAAATCGCTCCGCCGTAAGAATTGCGCCGGAAAATGGAGAAAATATAGAGAAAAGGCTCTAGAGCAGATGAGAGCTAAAAATAAAGAGTGAGGCAAAAATGAAGCGAAAGATGTTTATATAGAGCAAGAAGGGGCACAACCGCCGTGCGAAGGCGAAGCGACACCATAATTGCCCCTCACACGCGAAAAGCCACGCCTTTCCCAGCCAGCTCTTGCCACGTGCCTCCCATCGTGAGAAACCTGGGCGCGCTTTCTGATATTCTGAAAACCCAAGTGCATCACCCAGAACTGACACACCTGGTTTCAAGATGTGACGGTTCGCTGGCCAATGGCAGGAAAAATTGAAAAGTTGGGAGAAATTGGGCACCTCGAGAACGCCAAAAGAACACTAAAAGACAAACAGGTGGCATTTGCCCGAACAAGGCACATCCCTTGGGTGGCAAATGACACACTCCGAAGTTCTGAAAATAGCCCACAAATGAAAGCATCAGCCGAAGTATCCTTTTCGGCTTTTCGAAGGGGGGCATGTGGTGACCGAAGTGTAACCACACTAGTTACCTAAGGACTTCGGGAAAAAAGGAGCTAGACACCTGAGGAATACCATCTCGGCAGAACGCCGGTACCTACCTCGGGAAATCAACGGACCATCTCCCTCACGAGTGCGGCCGAACTAATCTCGGAAACAGGTGATGCCCCGAGGTACCAGCCTGACTCCGGGAAAGGCCCCCACTACGAAGACGGACTTTGACCTAGGGGACCTCAGAGGCGCAGCAGAAGTCATCTAAGAGTCTCTGACACTTCACCCGTACGCCCTGTACGGGCGCCCTCACATGAGCTCTGACAAAGTGACACGGCCCCATCTTGTCATGTCAGGGTGCAATTGTTGCAGCTCATGGCTCGAGGAGCCTGCAGGCAGCCAAGGAATCCCACGCCTAGCAGTACAGGCATCATCCAACCATACACGTGCCACAATCTTAAAGACTCGTTTTCTCCTTTAAATACGCCAGGCACATGGCCACAAAGGAGGAGGCTGAGACTCAGGCTCTGGCTCCGGCTGGAGGGGAACAGGACAGAGAGAGGCTGGAAAACGGAGGACACTCTCTCCTCTCCGCCTAAATACTCTCCCTCCGGCCCACAGAAAGACACGCCAGGTACACGTCTCTTGTACTTATTACGGTGTTTCCCACTGAAGAAAGGCACTGACTTGGGCGTCGGAGGCCCCTCCCCGAAAAAAGATTCCGGGGACCTCCTGATCGTTGTCTTCTGAGTGTTCCAGCCAGGCATCCTTGGAGGATCTTTGTTTCGGGCCTTTTACCACGCCGTTGGAGCTTCACGTCACCTCCTCGCCACGGGACCAAGGAGCTGCTAGCCATCACTTGAGGTGATCCACCCAGGACGCCAATTTTTCCCCAGGACCCCCTGCTGCCTTCATCACCGCGCACAGTGGAGATGCCGGTTCCGCACAACCGGACGGCATCAGAGACTATATGGACTTAAAAGAATCATATAGGTCCAGAAGGCATAGAGCTGAATATCTTGGAAGCTCTGATGATGTCAGATTGTTGGAGAGGTTTCAACGCTTAAGACCTCCACAGTTTGATGGCAGACTTGGACCAAAGAAAGCTGAAGAATGGCTAGGATTCATTGAGAAGATGTTTGAGAGGATGCACTTAAACTCCACCAAGAAAGTATCTTTGGCTACCTATAATCTTGTAGGTAGTGTAGAAATGTGATGGAGAAGTGTTAGAGATGGGCATGCTGCCTAGAGAGGCAGAAGAGCAGATCATGAGCTGGAGATGTCATGGCCTGAGTTCACAAGGTTGTTCCAAGACTAGTATATAAGTGATGCCATCAAAGACCTAAAGCAAGATAAGTTTGATGCACTACAACAAGGCAACCTTAGTGTTCTGGAATACGAACACAAGTTCAACCAACTTGTGATGTACGAACCACAGTACCATGGGTTGGAAGAACTTAAAGCCAAGAGGTTTGTTAAAGGCCTGAGACCAGATATCAGGAAAGCTGTTAGGCCTTTCAACGGTATTACAAATCATGATGTTGTTCAGAAGGCTTTTACTGGTGGAACAAGAAGAGTATGAAAGTAAGTGGTTTCCTAGTGGACCAGGAGAGACCAGCCATGCTGGAAGACTACAAAAACCAATGAATGGTAAGGACACTATGAAGGCTGGAAAACCTAGTATGGAGGGCAAGGCCAAGAATAAGTTTGTTGGCCCAAGGTGTTCTCAATGTAAGAAGTTTCATGGCAAGAGGCCATGTTATTTTGAAACATGGGCATGTCTTAGATGTGGATCTTTGGATCATTGGATCAAGGACTACCCTTTAGTCGAAAGAAGTGGGCAGGAGGATGAAGGCCAAAATAGGCCTAATATGCCACCTGTTAGAGACAATCAACAAAGGGGTCTTCCTAGAGCTCAAAGGCCTTAGGTGCAGAGAGTTGGAAGGGTATTCCATATTGGTAAGGGAGATACATCCCAACAAGGACCACTTGAAGGTAACATTTATTTTAATGCTGTGCCAGTTAGTGTGTTCGTTTGATACTGGTGCTTCAGTGTCTATTATGGCTAGAAAGTTAACTAAATCCATGAAATTGTCTATAGAATTCATGTCTAATATATTATAAGTAAGCACAGCAGGTAGTCGTTGTCTTTTCACTAATGAACTGGTTAAGAATTATGAGCTAGTAGTTAGAAAGACTAGATTTTCATTGACCTACTAGTGTTAAATATTCTAAATCATGATATTGTTCTTGGCATGGATTGGTTAGCAAAGCATGGAATCAATATTGATTATGCTAAAAGAGAAATCACATTGCCTGGTAATGAAGTGCATGCATTAGTGAATTCTAAGACATTAGTGTATGAAATGCATGGCATGGAACTAGAAGTTATGGATGAAATTCTTGTGGTTTCTGAAGATGAATATTACACGTTAAATGGTGTTAAAATTGGTCAGGAAGTTCATAGAATACCTGTAGTGAGAGACTTTCCACAAGTTTTTCCTAAAGACATGCTGGGTATCCCCCCTCCAAGAAAGGTAGAATTTGAAATCAAGTTACAAATCAGGGTAGTACCAATATCCATACCTCCTTATAGAATGCCAATCACAGAAATGACTGAGCTCAGGAAACAACTTGATGAACTTCTTTAGAAAGGGTTCATAAGACCAAGTGTTTCACCATGGGGAGCTCCAGTTCTCTTTATGAAAAAAAAGTATGGATCATTGAGATTGTGTATTAACTTCAGAAAGCTGAATGCTGTAACTATAAAAAAAAGTATCCACTCCCTAGGATTGAGGATCTATTTGATCAACCTAAGGGAGCAAAGATCTTTTCTAAGATTGATTTGAGATCTGGGTACTTTCAGTTAAGAGTAAAAGAGGAGGATATACCTAAGACAACATTCTGGACAGGATATGGATACTATGAGTATGCAGTTATGCCATTTGGCTTAACTAATGCCCCTGCTGCATTCATGGATCTAATGAACTGTGTGTTCAGACCTTACTTGGACAAGTTTATAGTGGTGTTCATTGATGACATCCTAGTGTATTTCAAGGATGAAAGTGAACATGAGCATCACTTAATAACTATCTTGAACACAGTGTTAAACAATCAACTATATGCAAAATTTTCCAAGTGCCAATTCTAGATTACAGAGGTGTCTTTCCTAGGACACATCATTGATGCACAAGGTCTTAGAGCAGATCCAGAAAAGGTAAAGGCTGTGTAAGAGTAGGAAAGTCCTAAGACTGTAATGGAAGTTAGAAGCTTCATAGGACTGGCAGGCTATTATAGAAGATTTGTGCCAAAGAGTGAAGGTAGAACACTAGAAGCTAGTAGGAACACTACAGACTATACCCATTCTAGCTAAAAAGTGGGGTAACATAACAATGGACTTCTTAACTGGGTTGCCTATGACCAAATTAAGACATGGGACAATCTGGGTCACTGTGGATAGGCTAACCAAGCGTGCTCACTTTTTTCCAATAAAGATCACAGACTCACTGGACAAATTGGCACAAATGTACATCAAAAAGATAGTAAGACTGCATGTAGTGCCAGACTTCATAGTGTTAGATAGAGATCCAAGGTTTACAGCTAGATTTTGGAGTGCTTTTCACAAGTCACTAGGATCCATAATCCGCCTGAGCACTGCTTATCATCCTCAGACTGATGGACAGACTGATAGGGTGATTCAGATATTGGAAGATATGCTTAGGAGTTGTATATTGGATTTGAAAGGAGAATGGGACCAACACTCACCTTTAGTGGAACTCTCTTACAACAACAGTGACCAAACAACCATTGGTATGGCACATTATGAAGCCCTTTATGGGAGAAGGTGCATGACACCCCATTGTTGGATGGAAGCCTCAGATAGGCTCGAGTTGGGTCCAAACATTATTAAAGACATAAAAAGTGAAATCAAGAAGATACAGGAAAGGTTAAAAATAGCTAATGAAATGACCATTGCTTATGTGAACAAAAGAAGAAGAGACTTGGAGTTTATGGTTGGAGACAAAGTATGACTCAAAGTAGCACCAACCAAAGGCACTATGAGGTTTGACAAACACAGTAAGCTATCTCCAAGGTACATTGGTCCTTATGAAATACTAGAAAGGGTTGGCAAGGTGGCTTATAGGTTGGCTCTACCGCCAAGTATGTCAAGTGTCCATAATGTTTTCCACATCAGTAAGCTTAAGCAGTGTTTGCTAGACACAAAGCATACTATAGTGATCAAATACAAATAGTTAGAGCCTAGTTTGACATATGAAGAGAAACCTAAATGTTACACCTTCACAAAATGGGAAAATTACAACATAAGGACCTAAACTTATATGCTTTAATTTTCACTATAGTGTATGATTTGTGAAGTGTAAAGTATTCAATATACACCCCCCTTAAATAGCAAAAATAGTGATAGCTTGGTCCTTAAGAAAGCATCGGCACATCGCCTAATTTTCATGTAACCTTTGGACTAAATTGTAAGGTTACAAAAGTTGGGTACTCAATTGCAAAAATCTCTAAAAATTGCTATGGAAAGGACATGGATGGAATTATGAAGAAAGGACATGGATGGAATTAAGGATATTGTTGGGGACCAAAGTGCTTAAGAACGCAAAGTTGACCATTTATGGCATAATGCCAACTAAGGATCCAAGTGTCCACCTTTTTGTCTAAAAGTTATAATGACCTTTGACAAGGTTAAAGGTGGTCAAAAACATCATTTTCCCAGCCAAAATGGATGGAAATAGCCTATCCAAGTTTTGGCCAAATTTTCAAAAAATTTGCATATATGCCACCTTGGTCAAAATAATGTATAAATGAAGAAAAATCTTCATTTCATTGGCATTTTCCTTAAATTTAGGTCTCCAGAAGCTAAGACCTCTTCCTTAAGTTCTTCCATCATCCTCCATAGCCACCATATCTTAAGAAAAAAAGAGGAAGCAAGAGAAAGCAAAGAAGACATCAAAGAGTGCAAGAAAACCCAATTTTGGTTCTATTTGTGTTTTCAGATTTCATAGCAAAGGTAAGGGTTTTTTAAAGTTTCTTGGATTGTTTACTATATTTCTAAACATCCAAGAAGCTAATACCATGCTTGGAAGAGAGCAAAAAGCTCAAGGAACCAAGTATGGGTTAAGGGGAAAAAAGCATAGCAAGAAAGAAGGGTTTCTTGGTGCATATGGTTGCCATATTTGTGTGCATGTGTTGTTTTTGTATGTTTTTATGTCTTTTTATTTCAGGTGGTACGTTGCTATGGAAGACTTTATATTGAAAGCCCTTACAAAGTTCCTTACAAAGAGCTTACTTCCCTTTCTGTCCATTTTCAGAAACACCTGAAAGAGAACATTCAAACTAATAGTTCTAGTTTGATTTTTTGTATAAAATTTCAGGTACATGAAATTTAATATGTCTACTACTAAGCTGGAGTGTTTCATGATTTTTAGAGCACATTTTCTAATTTTAGTGTTGGTACTTTCTGCCTTATGTAGCAGCTGTCTTTTGAAGTTTCTGGAGTGCATTGTGGTTGTAAGGCTCTCCAAGAAGCTATTGTACATACCCAACTAAGCTAGGGCATATGTATGATGCATCTATGCCTGTAAATACACTATGCATGGTGTATGGATGATATATGAAGCAATAAAGTGATGTTTGAGGTTGAATGTTCAATTCTGTCCATTTTGCAAGTCATTAGCTGTTCCAAAGAAAATTATGTTTAATGTTTATGGAATGCCACTAAATTCATGGAAATGACTTCCCCAAGTGTTTAAGACATTTGAGAACCTGCCCATGTTGGTTTTACACCTGTAAATGAAGTGTATGAATTTTATGAAATTTTGTATGGGCATTTATGGTCATTAGTTGTGTAGATTTGGTACCCTATACTGCAAGAGCCATAACTTACTGTACATAATGACTTTTGATATGAACTTTTGACCACATCTAGAGCACATACATAGGTTGAACTAAAATTTAGAATTTCTAAATGTGGAGCTTTGTAGCCATAGATATGGCATTCCAAGTTTGGCTAAGTTACTGTTTATCTGGTTAGCATTTGGTAACCAACTTAAAAAATCCATAAGTTGGTCCATTGGTGGGCTTTTGATGTAAAAAAAAAATTATTGGTTTGCTGTGACTCTCTACTTGATAATGGAACAAAGAAAATAGGGGGTTACATGACTAGAATGGTACAGTTTATCAGTGGAAGTTATAGGTGCAGTGGCAGGCCATTAGAACTTGACAGGATTGCCTAATGTGTGGAAGCCAAAACTAATAATTGTGCTAGTGTTTTCTTTCTTAGCTTCCATAGTGTGCATAAATGTAAATATACATGTTATGGTTTGACCAATATACGTATATTTGCATAAAGACCAAGAGGGCCACTTGGGTGATATAGTGAGCATTGTTCTGATGGCCTACAGAACATGCATAGCTCCTGGGAGATTGACACATTAAACATTGTCACTGTATTTAAGCTCTCAGAGTGGTAACAAGAACTATAGGCCCATAAGTTGATCAAATAAGTCCTTAATTCTGAGAAAAGGTTACTTATGATGCTCTAGGACATATTCGATGTAGGACATGTTTAGCCTCTAGTATAACTTTGCTTGAATGATTTCTGTAGCACTTGAGGAGTAGGGGTTAGGAGCTCCCCGAACAATTTTTTTGGGCCCAAGTCAGTATATGAAGGAGAGGCTACTAAGAGTAAAGAGTAGAAAAGGGGTGTCTCATATATATTACCTTAGAGCCTCCCAATTATTTATAGAAGCCTAAAGGCAAAAGGCCATTTTTTCTTAGTTAAGCAGATTGAGACACGTGGTTGGTCAGATTTGTATACATCCAGTCTGTGCTTTGGGGAAAGGTATGCCCAACTATCAAGGCCCTACTTTAGTGCTTGGCCCATGCAAAAAATGTAAGAAAAATACATTAAAACACTAAGGGACTTAAGTGAAGATGGTAAAGGGCCTATGTGGGCATTGGTAATACCATGAGTAGGCTTACTCGAGCCTATCGAATCCAAAGGTGTGCATATAAATGGCTTAGGTCGCTAGTGGCGAGAAACAAAGCTAGATGGCCAAATTGAATAATCTTTCGAGTACTAATAAGGATGCTAAGACTCATGGATGGATTTGTTAATCGATGCAAAAATGTGTAAGGCCGTGAAGGGCATTAAGCCCATTTTTGTGCACGTATGGCACTTAGCCAGCTAATGCATGCTTTCACTTAGTTGAAATCACTCATTTTGGGTCAAACCTTCATCTTTACAAGTCAAAGATTATTCTTAGTGTTCTTGGCATTTAAGTCTCGGGTTCATGCCAAATCCTTGGTGATTAAAGCTTGAATTGAAGAATCAAGCTTGTATTTGGTGTTCTCGACCTTAGGCGATGTTATGAGTGAGTTTTCAAGCCAAGTCTTGCGGATTCAAAGCATAGCTGAGAGCTCAAGGCAAGAAATTGGTAAGGATTATGGTTCACTACTTGATTTTGGTATTGTTCCATGTTCAGGTTAGTAATTTGGCGTCTAAGTGATGGTATATTGAGCTATATGATCTTAGAATGCTATATGGGGCTTATGTGCTTACCTTTGGGCTTGTGTGAATTGTGACTAGCTAGTTACTAATGGCAAGTACTAAGAGCTCATTATAGGAGGCCCAACCAATAATTGAACTTAGTGCTCTAGTGGAATGGATGGTTATATGTAAAGCTTGATGAAATCTATGATTGTACTTGCTAGTTTGGCTTTGGCCAAGAATGATATTGGATTGTGGTGTGTGAGTTTTTTGCTTGATTGCTTGGTTGTGCTTACTAACCCCTTATAGTTGTTGTTATCATGCGTATATGTTATTGTACTTTTGGTTTCAGTATTTTCTCATTTTTCTTACAGGTGAAGTAATGCTAACGGAGGTTAAGCCCTTGGTCTTAACTAAATAAACTCTTAAAGCTGTAGTAATCCTTACTGAGTTGTGTAAACTCATGCCCCTTACTGTATATGTTTTAGGGAAGGGCTCTGAGCTTGATTGATTAGTGTTTTTGCTTGTGTACTAAGTTGTACATAGTTTGCCAAGGTATGTGTTATGACTGAGAGCTTGGCTTATTAAGTACACTATGCAAGTCTTGTATTTGATGCATAAACTCATGTGTTTGAGTTTACAAGTTTGTGTAGATTGTGGGACAAGTGTAGGACCAATGGATGTGCGCTCTTGGGCTTTGGTAGGATGGTTTGTACTTATGGGAATGGGCATGGTTGTAGGTGTCTTCCTACAAGCTTTAGTTTTGTATTGTACACTTAAGGTAGCTCTCGGGTACTACCCTTAGTTTGGGTATGTAATGCATAACTGTTGGCCATTTTGGATTAATAGTACTCTTGGTATGGTTCCAAATAGGTAGTACTTTCGTGGAGGTTTTTTTGTATATATATAGCCTCGGTTAGTTAATGGAACTCTTGCGTAAGTTATGAATGAAATGCCAAGTTATGCTATAAGTACTTGTTCATGAAATTGTCCATAATGTGCTAAACCTTTTTTGGTTCTTGTTAGGCTAAATGTGCAGATGACATGAAAAGTGTGTTTTCAAACTTGAGTGAAATGGGCTTCTTGGTTGCCATGCATTTGGATATCACACTTGATGAGCATACACCCAAAACACTTAATCATACAAGTGTATATGCCTTGCCTTATGTTGCAAGTAATCCCATGGGCCATGCCTGTAATGCAAGTAATGAGCTAGAACTAATAATTAGCCTCCTGGGGCACCTCCTAGGCCTTGGTCTTAAGAACTTATAGCTTGAACTATAAAAAGTTAGATGGGCTGAGACCTAAGTTACCCTTAAAACTTTATTAAGTTCAAAAGTTGAACAAATTTTTGTTAGTGCTTTGGTAGCACACTTGAGTGGCACAATAGGTGCACAGGCTAGGGACTGTGTGGGGTATGACATGCGTTGTTGGTATTAGAGCTTTGGTTTATAGCTTCTAATTAAGTATAGTATTTTTCCTAGACTTGTTCCCACATAGGTTTATATAAGACTTGTACTTGTTGAGAATATGTGAATAGACGCATCTTAAGTGCAGTGTTACCCACTCCGGGGTAGTCCAGTTATGGTGCCAAAACAGTGCATTTAAACTCCAAGGTTTGGTGTGTTCTGTAGGTCATCAGAACAACACCCCTAATGTACATACTCAAGTGACCCTCTTGAGCACTATGTAAATACATGCATATTGGTCTAACAATAACACACATATTTACATTTATGCACACTATGGCAGCAAAGAAGGAAAATACTAGCCTAAGTCTTAGTTTTGGCTTCCACACATTAGGCAATCTTGTTAAGTTCTAGTGGCCAGCTACTGCACCTGTAACTTCCACTAACAAACAGTATCATTCTAGCCACATACCCTCTTGTTTTATTTCCTCCATTATCAAGTAGAGACTTAGAGCAAACCAAGGAATTTTTTTTTACATCAATAGCCCACCCATGGACCAAGTTATGGATTTTTTAAGTTGGTTACAAAATTCTGACCAAATGAACAGTAACTCAGCCAAATTTGCAATGTCATATCTTTGGCTACAGGGCTCTAAATCCATAAATTTTAAATCCCAGTTAACACTCTGGATGTCCTCTAGGCGTGGTTAAAATTTCATTCTAAGATTCCTTCTACACAGGGAGATATAAAACTTTAAGTCCAGATTCAAAATTCTGGTCACTTTATGACCATTTTGCCCATACAAAATTTCATAACTGTGGAAACACTTCATTCACAAGGGGAAAGCTCTCCAAGGCTATCCCATATATGTCCATTACACATAGGAATTACATTCACTTGCATTTAACAACTTTATGTGGCCAAAACAGAATTTACAAGTAAACAGCCCATCATTCACACTTAGGCAGCTTTCCACCACATCACTTACATAGCCAAATCATTACTGAAATGTTCACATACTTGTCCCATTTTACATACACTACATGTACATGCATACATGCACTACAAAATGGTCTTAACTCAACTAAATACACACACTAAATTACACGAGTGCCTGAGACACAATGGACTCTAGAACAGGATGCTGGACAGCTGCTGCACAACACAATAAGTACCACCATTAAAAATACCAAATGCACTCCTAAAGTCACTAAACTCTCCAAATCATAACTAGACATACCAAAGTTCATGTACCTGAAATTTCAGATCAAAACTCAAACCAAAAGGGTTAGTTTGAATGTGATCATTCTGTTGGACCTAAAATGACAGAATTGAGGGGCGTAAGTTTCATTGAGAACTTAGTAAGGGTAACAGTTGGATTCAGTAGGCAATGTAACCATCATTAAAACCTGCATCCAAAGAAAATAAAACACAAAAACCACAATGAATATATACAAGATATAGCAACCAAATGCAGCAGCCATTCACAATAAACAAACACATGAAATGCAGCAGCAACAATAACCATAGATTAGTCCGTAAAACACGCGATAAACTTAAATAAATCACTATGGCAGCCCACCACAAGCTCTAGTTTGCTTCCAATTGCTTCCTTTTGCCTTCAATTTCAATCAATGGCAAGTTTGAAGGTGTGGTGGCTATTGAGGAAGTATGGTTGTGTTCCTGGGCTGGGGGAGGACAAAAATGAGAAAGCGATAAGTGATTTGGCCACTTAAATGGCCTTAAATGAGCTTAAGGGCACCAAAACACACTTAACAAGCTTAACCTTGCTTTATGCCATTTTCCTTCTCAGTAATTATGGTTTCTTTGTCTTAAAATTGTTGGTACACATGTGCCCAACATTTTTGACTAATCATCAAGTCTTGGCTGCCTCCCCCATGGTGGGATAACCCCACAATTCAACCCTTAGACTTAAGTCAAAAGCTTGAACACCTTAAGGTTTACACTAGGACATTTAGGTCCTTATTGCCTTTAGTGTTTCCTTTGTCCAAACTTGTCTTCGATGAGCAATTTGTCCCTCCAATAGCACTTTCATACCATTCATATCCTTCCCATAGCTCTCCAAATCTCTTTTGTGAAAGTTTTGCAATTGAGTACCCGAATTTCCAAAATCTTACAAAAAAGTCCACAGGTTGCTTGACAAACAAGCAGTCCTTAAGGCTTTTCTTGGGGACCAAGTTGCCAACTTGGAACACTTTTAAGGAGGTGTTGATCATGCCTTTTACCCCTCACACTTCAATCATTATGGTGAGAATTACACAATATAATGGTTTTTAGCCATTATGACACACTTGTGAGTTTCCCATTTTGTGAGGTGGTAACATGCAGGATGAGAACCCGAGGCAGGGAATGAGAATTGTTTGAACAGGAAGAAAGTAGGACAGCCCATCCTAGAGATGGAATGCATACAAATGAGCTTGAAAGGTAACTAGAGGCCTTAGAGCCTAATTTGGGCGAAGAGCCAAATGCCAGGATACATGTACCTGGACCTAGCAGGGGTAGGCAAGATGTAATAGAACAGATGATGGAAACATTACAAGCCATTATGGTACAGCTTGTGGTGGGAATGCAAGCCTTGGCTAGAGGCCAAGTCCAACCACAGGAGAGCCCAGAACAAGCAAGGGTAGGGGAAAACATAGAAGGTGAAGGCAGGAGAGGTAGAAAGACTAGCAAAGAACTAGTGAATTATGACCAATGAAGCAAGAATGGAGTGAACCAACAAGAAGATGAGGGTGATGAAGAGATGAGACCCCCAAGGGCTAGAAGAATGAGGTCTGAAGTGAGACAGGAAACCATAGTTGAAATAGAAGAGAGTCCAGAAGTATAGGAGCTGGACATTTATATGTCTTCAAAAAGGACTGAGACTCCTACTAAGACTGTAGCTAGAGGAAGGCCACCCAGGGGTGGAACCCGAGACACAAAAATTAGAGAAAAAAGATCTAGAAAAAGTGGTTTAAGGGAAGGCTAGTTGAAAGGATTCTTGGCATTGAAACCTCCTGTGTTCAAGGATGGATGTGACGCTGAAGAAGCTGAATTCTGGGTATACTAGGTGGAAAAGATATTTGAGAGGATGGATGTGTCTTCTACCCAGAAACTTCTTCTAGCCACTTTTGGGCTGGAAGGAAATGCAAAGCTCTGATGGAAAGCTGTACAAAGAACATACCAGGAAAGGAACCAGAGGAGGCCACCTACAAGGAGGAGGTCCAAGAGATGGGCTGTATTCCTCCAAGTCTTCCAACAACAATATGTGAGTGAGGCTCAGAAGGACCATAATGAGGTGGAGTCTGATTAGTTAGAGTAAGGACACCTCAGTGTAATGGAGTATGAACAAAAGTTTAATAGCTTGATCAGATATGCTCCTCAGTATGATGGACAGGGGGAGCTCAGGACCATAAGGTTCTTGAGAGGCTTACGGCCTTAGCTGAGAAAGATACTCAGAGCTATGGGAGCTAGGGATTACTATTCAATAATACAAAGTGCTATAGCATGGGAGTAGGAATTCAAGGAGCAAAATAAGAGGGGTCTAGGGAATGGAAGTGAATCACAAAAAGGACATTAAAAGAGGCCGAGGGAAGAAGTTGAGCCAAGTGGAGGAAGGCAAAGAAGCAAGAAAGAGAAAGGGGCCACATCAATATGGTCCCTAGTGCACTACTAGTGGGAAATTCATGGCAACAAGCCATGCTTAAAAATTTCTAGTGGACGCCACAAGTGTGGAGCCCCAGATCACTTGGTGAGGGCTGCCCTAAAAGAAGGGATGATAGGAGAATACCAGGAAGGTAACTCTAGAGGGCTTAATGGGTAGATGCCTATGCCCCAGCTAAGGACAAATGTGCCTAACTGAGGGGGGAGGCAAGCGCGTAAACTGGCACAAGATCAGAGAAGGCCGAATGCACCCCCTGGCAGGGTGTTTTAGTTGGAGACCTCGAAGAAGGCGCAGGAAGCACCAGAGGCCGAGGTAGTTGGAAAAGAAACTAGTCAGCAAAGGACTATCTGGATAGCCTTAAAAGGTACCATTTACCTTAATGGCTACTTAGTGTTTGCACTATTTGATACTGGAGCTTCATTGTCCATAATTTCTACTAGCTTGGTTAAGACCATGAATTTAGAAGTAAAGTACATGACTAACATGTATTTGGTTAAAACTACTGGAAATGAAGTCTTATTTACATATCGCATGGTTGAAAATTGACAGCCGAAGGGCTATGGCCCCTGCAATCTCCCGATCAGGTATCCTAAAACCACCCTGGGGAAGGACTTAGCCTCGACCACGGAGCGCACTCACACCACCCTAAAAAAGGGAACATGACTACCTTTGGGAAAAGGTATCTTTCACCACCCTCGGATTTACAAACCTATTAACCTTGGAAAAGTGGATCCACCATCCTCGGTAGAGGAAAACGTTCAACAAAGGTGACCCACTCCGCCGAAGGGCCTTCCCTAAAAACCCTCGGGGGAAATCTCTACTTGACGGGGTCTTACGGAGATATGAGAAAAATGGTCAAGGAGCCTCTGACAGAGAGACCTTGCACACGCCCCTGCCCTCTGGCCAGAATGGCCTACGGCCAGTTGGAGACACTTACCGCTAAAGGTACGGATTAAATTTTACCGAACACGTGTCATGCTCTGAACGAGCTGTGTTGAACGGCCTCATCCCTCCACCATCTTATAAATACCTGGGAGGGACCTTGGTAAGAGAAAGAGAGACTTTTCTTTATTCACTGTTCTCTATTCTGTACCACTACTCACACAAATACTGACTTGGGCGTCAGAGGCTCCTCCCCGGAAACATACTCCAGGGACCTCCTAACCCTTCCTCTTCTAAGTGTTTAAGACATCTTCACATCGGAAGTCTCTCCTCTAGGCCAACATGTCATACGACAAGGATGCCATCGGGCATCACTTGGCGCCATCTGTGGGAACTCATTCTCAAGTCGCTGTTGTTGAGACTTGACATTTTAAGGACAAAGGACTCCTGAAGCCCCAGTCTACACCGGAAACTCAGACAGTGACTGAACAACCCGCAGTAAAGACTTGATTGCCTCAGGACGAACATCCTCTGGTAGTCATGATGAGCTTTCTGTGAGATTTTCAACATTTTATTGTGGTTGAGATGACCCAACAACTCAAGCAAAGGTGGCCACAACCATTTCCTAGGGGAAGGGCACCTTCTCCTAGCACCAGACAAGAGAGGAGCCAAAAGTTACCCCGTCGGAGCTCTAGAAGTGGGGGTTTTCACGATGAGTCTTTATTAGAGAACGTACCCTCCAGAGGATGTCATGCTAGAGAAACGGTGTCCAAAAAGCCTAGAACCTGCCATCGGTGAAGTCCATCACCGGATGGGAAGTCCCAATCCCCCCGTCAACAGAGTTACTCTCTGAAAAGGAGATGTTACTATCTGTTATCAGTGACCACCAAACAACGAGTAGAAGATAGCAGTACCACCTTCATGGAGAAGATCCTAGAGAGGTTGGAAAAGGTAGACAGGCAGGTCTCCCAAAAGCCTGTTGGGTCAAGGTTGTCGGAGACCTTCATTAGAGAAGAGTCACCGTTCATCCGTTCAGTAGTAGAGGCACCTATGCCAAGTGACTTCCGAGTATGATAGCCAAAGGGCTATTAACCCTTCTAGAATTCCCAAAGTGACCTGAGAAGCACCACCCATGGGAAACGTGAATGACCAACCTCGGGAAATAGGGGGCCCTTACCATCTTCAAAAAGAACACCACCTTATAACCGAGGGGCCATGGTCCCCGAGATCTGTAGATCACCTAGCCAAAAACCACCATTGGGAAAGACCTAGCACCAACCTCGGTGAATGACAACCACCCTCAAAAGATAACAGAACTGACCTTAGAAAATCTATATACTACCACCTTCAGAATAGCGAACTCACCAAGCTAGGAAAATTATATCCCCATCCTCGGTAAAGAAGAGTGTCTTCCGAAGGTGCCCCAATATACCGAACAGCCAATCCTAATAGCCCTCGGTGGGTATATTGAGCCAAAGGGGGCCTCCTATTCCAAAGGAGCCTTATGCCCCGAAAGGTTCTCATTCTCCGAAGGGGTCTTGCGGAGATACGACAAAAACATTTAAGGAGCCTCTGACAAAGAGACCTCACACATGCCCCTACGCTCTAGTCAGAACGGCCTATGGCCAACTGTAGATACCTATCTCCAATGGTATGGATCAAATCTTACCGAACACGTGTCATGATTTGAACAGGTTGTGTCAAGCGGCCTCCACCCCTCACGCGCCTATAAATACTTAGGAATGACCTTGTTAAGAACAGAGACAGAACTCTGGCTATTCCCTACTCTTTGCTCCTTACAACTCTTACTCGCAAATACTAACTTTGGTTCTTTCCCCGGAAACACATTCTGGGGAGTCAATAACCCCTGTTCTTCAAAGTCTTGCAGACACCATCCTACCAGAAGTCTCTCATTTAGGCACCTTCACACCGGCCATCATTTGGTGCCATCTGTGGGAACTCCCTCTCAGGTCGCCATTGTTAAGACCCAAGGTTCTAAGGACAATAGACTCCTAAAGTCCAAGTCCGTGCCAGAAGCTCCAACAGCGACTGAACAACTTGCGGTAAAGACTTCTTTGCCTGAGGATGAATGTCCTCTAACGGTCATGATGAGATTTCTGCAGGACTTTTAGCGCTCTGTTGTGGCTGAAGTAACCCAACAGCTCAACCAAAGGTGGTCACAACCACCTCCCTAGGGAAGGGCGCCTTCTCCTACCACCCAGTAAGAGAGGAGCCTGAAGTTTCCCTGCCAGAGCTTCTGAAGCAGGGGCTCTCATGCTGAGTCTTCAACGGAGTACGTTTCCACCAGAGGATGTCATGCGGGAGAAACGGTGTCAAAAGAAGCCAAGACTTCCCATCGGTAAAGTCTGTCCCCGTACGGGAGGTCCCAGTCCCCCCCGTGATGAAGTTACTCTCCAAAAAGGAGACGTTGCTCTCCGTCGGTGGCGGCACCATACAGCGAGCGGGCGACAGTGCTACCACCCTTATGAAGAATATCTTAGAGAGGTTGGAAAAAAGTAGAAAGACAGATCTCTCAAAAGCCTGTTTGCTTGAGGTTGTCAAAGACGGTCGCTGAAGAAGAGTCACCCTTCATCCATGCAGTGGTAGAGGCACCTTTGATGATTGACTTCTGAGTACCTCGCTTGGAAACATATTGATGGCCAAGGGCGTCATCGTTCAGAGTCATGATGACTGGAGGAGAGACTTCTGGGAGGAAGAACGCCTGGTGGATTGGATTGCCCAAAGGAGAGTGCCTGAAAGCTCAGAAACAAAGGGTTAGGAGGCCCCCGGAGTGTTTTTCCGGGGGGGCAGCCTCCGACGCCCAAGTCAGTGGTGGCTGAGAGAAAGGCAGAGAAAATAGCACAAAGGGCTGAGGAGTCTCGCCTGGTAATTTTCTCAGAGTGTGGGAGCCGTGTTTTTGCCAACCAGCCAACCCCTTGCCAAGTATTAATTCCTGGTATTTATAGGAGTGCCTAGCCCGTTCAGATCGTGACACGTGTTCGGTCGGATGTTCCTGAATTTCTGGGCGTAGGAGACAGATAGCTGGTAGCAGGTTGCCTTGAGCCGTGTGCTGAGATGGGCCATGATGTGATTCTGATGGTGTCAGCGTGGCAGTGCGTCTTTTGAGGCGGTTTGTGGCGTCTGCGAATGGATGTGTCAGAGGCTTCCTTAAATGCTTCCATAAATGCTCATGTCGTACTCCCGAGGTCCCTGGGTGAGGTCGTCCTTTGGTACGGACAGAGCCTCTTCGGGAAACAAGCCCTCAGTTCGGGGGTTCCCAGTTTCAGGGAGTTCCGCCTTCGGGGATATCATGTTCGGCTCACTATGTCTAGTGCCGCTTTTCCGAAGGCGATCTGTTCACAACCTTGGGGGGGCGAGTAGTGTCCTCGGGTTTTCCTGGCATGCCGGGCTCAGAGCTCTTCGGCTATCTCCTGAGGTGCATGATCACACCTTTTCTCGGGTAGCGTCAGTTCTTCTGGCCATTCTTGTGGCAAGGAGTTCAGCCAGATAGAGGCGATAGCGTTCGGCTATCACATATGATGGACGTAGTGACCCCCAAGCTCACTTGATGAAGTATAGGTGCAGCATGGTGTTGCACGGTGCTTATGATGCCACCCTCTACAAATGCTTTGAAGTCACCCTTTTAGGGCCAGCAACTATGTGGTATAACTCCCTGGCTCTCGGAACCATAATGTGTTTCTAGGAGTTATCCGCCACATTCACCCAACAATTCATCGGAAGTAGGCTGATGGTGAAGATGTCGGTCTAAATGTTTGACATAGCCAAAAAGAATGGGGAAACCATTTGGGACTATGTTTAGAGGTTCAATTAAGAAGCCCTGAGAGTGCCCGACTTCCACCCCGAAATTCGCATTCTTGCCATGATCAGAGGACTTTGGAGAGATTCATAACTCTTCTACAAGTTCTCGAAAGATCCCCCGGACACCCTCAGAGAATTTTACTAAAGGGCTGAACAACACATGACAACTAAGGAATTGAGGATGGGGGGCCCGAATTCTGATCACCATCATGTTGAGGGTCAGAGTCACCACTCTCGGTATCCTACCGAGGGTGGGGGCAGACCTCGGAAACAAAGAAGGAAGAGGCTGGTGTCTTTCATTGCCCTGAACACCATAATCATAGACATACCAATGGCCATGGAAAGGCAAGGGACTACTATCCAACGTCCGAAGGCCATGACCTCGGAGAATAAGAAGAACATGAAGAAGTTTTGCTAGTTTCATCGAGACCATGGTCACAACACTGAGGACTACTTCCAACTAAAAAATTACATCTAATCTCTGATCAAACAAGGCCAACTATGATGATACCTGCAAATGTCATCCCGTAAAGGAAGAAGGGAAGAGGAAAGGAAAGGGGAAGATGAGGACTACAATTTCGACTGACGTCGAAATCAAAGTCATAGAAAGCATCCACCACCTCTAACGAAAGTAATCCTGACAATCAGCACTGGGATACCCTTAGCCGAGAGAAAAAGGAATGCCTGGGAAATCTCGAAGATGGAGTTCCGAAACCTAGTGAACAAGCTTGTTCGGAAAAATGGGTCTACCATGAAGTGCCCTCATGATGATCCCCTCCTAATCATGGCAAGGATAGGGAGTTGGGACGTCAAAAGAGTGCTCATTGATGATGGTTCCAATGCCGACATTCTATTCTCCCACCTGTTGCCGAACTTAGTCATCTCTAAGGGTGATCTCAAACCCGTTACTTCCCCTACATTCGGTGTAGGTCCCTCGGAACTCCCTGTGGCCGGGTGGATTGACCTACCCTTGATGCTAAGGGGAACTTCAGTTCAGAACAAGGAAGAGCTCTTTAGCTCCCCAGTGACAAGGTTGGTTCATTGTCATAGATGTCCCTTCTTCATACAATGCCATCCTAGGAAGGCAAACACAAGGAAATCTCCACATTCATCCAGATGTAAACTACCTAATGGTCACATTCGACGTGAAGGAAGGGGAGATGGAGATATTTATTGATCAAGCTAAGGTGAGGAAAGTCTTCGTGAAGGCAAGACAAAGTCCAACGAAAGTTCATGCATAGACTTCAAAAGAAAAGAGCATACTCTCTGAAGAGGCAATAGAAGAAGGAGTAGGTGACTTCCAAAAAATAGAAACAGAAGATGTAGAACTTGTCCCAGGCCGAAGTACCCGAGTGGGGAAACAATTGGCCAAAGGCGACAAGCAAAAGCTTGTATCTTTTCTGTTAATGAACAAAGATCTGTTTGCCTACTCCTCGAAGGACATGCTTAGGGTCGACCCTGGTATAATTCAACACAGTCTTAAAGTATTCCCAGAGGTAAAATCCATTCGACAAAAAAAAAGCACAGCCTCTTGGCGTATAAGAGCAATTTTTTTCAAAACTGAAATTGAATGGTTAGCGGAGGTAGGTGTAATAAGAGAAGTTAAGTACCCTGAATGGCTTAGCAATATTGTTATCGCCATGAAGGAAAGGAATGATAATGTTACCCACTCCGGGGTAGTCCAATTATGGTGCCAAAATTGTGCATTTAGACTCCCAAGATTGGTAATCTTTTGTAGGCCATCAGAACACTACCCTTACTGTGCATACCCAAGTGGGCCTCTTGGGCACTATGTAAATACATGCACATTGGTCCAACCATCATACATATATTCACATTTCATGCACACCATGTTAGCAAAGAAGGAAAACACTAGCACAAGTCTTAATCTTGGCTACCACACATTAGGCAATCTTGTTAAGTTCTAGTGACCAGCTACTGCACCTGTAACTTCCACTAATAAACTGTATCATTCAAGCCTCATTCCCCCATGTTTTTTTGCTCCATTACCAAGTAGAGGCTTAGATCAAACCGAGGAATTTTTTTTTACATCAATAGCCCACCTATGGACCATGTTATGGATTTTTGAATTGGTCACAAAATTTTGACCAAATGAACAGTAGCTCAGCCAAATTTGCAACATCATATCTTTGGCTACAAGGCTCTAAATCTATAAATTCGAAATCTCAGTGAACCCTCTAGATGTCCTCTAGGTGTGGCCAAAATTTTATACCAAGATTCATTCTACACAGGGAGATATTAAACTTTAGGTACATGGTAGAAATTCTGGCAACTTTTGGACCATTTTGCCCATACAATTTTTCCAAACCATGCAAACACTTCATTCACAAGGGGAAATCCCTCCAAGGCTATCCCATACATGTCCAATACACATATTAATTACATTCTGTTCCATCTAGAAACTTGATGTGGCGAAAAGAGAATTTACAAGTAAGCAGCCTATCATTCACATTGAGGCAGCTTTGCACCACATCACTTACATAGCAAGAACATTACTCAAATGTTCACATACTTGTCTCATCATACATACACTACATGTACATGCATACATGCACTACATAATGGCCTTAACTCATCTAAATATGCACCCTAAGTTATAGGAGGTCCTGAGACACAATGGACTCCAAAAATAGGATGCTGGACAGCTGCTGCACAACACAGTAACTACCACCATTCAAAATACCAAATGTGCTCCTAAAATCACCAAACTTTCCAGATCACAACTAGACATATGGAAGTTCATGTACCTGAAATTTCAGATCAAAACTCAAACCACAAATTTTAGTTTGAAGGTGATATTTCAGCTCGACCTGAAATGACTGAATTGAGCGGAGTAAGTTTCATTGAGAAACTTAGTAAGGGTAACACTTGGTTTCTTAAGGTAATGTGATCCTCATTAAAACATGCATCCAAAGACACTAAAACACAAAAACCACAATGCATATATACAAGATATAGCAACCAAATGCAACAGCCAAACACAAACAACAAACACATGAAATGCAGCAGCAACAATAACCATAGGTTAGTCCATAAAACACATAATAAACAAAACCAAATCACTATGGCAGCCCTCCTCGAGCTAATGCTTGGTCTTAGGAGGATTTTAACAGTAGTTAGTACTAACTTTGGGCTCTAGAAACCCTCATTTTACTGCCATCTTTGTACACTTGACAGCAGGTCACAAAACCTTCAGTAAGTGCACTCCCCTCACTAAGCTTGGTTCATCAAGCTCATGGCTCTCTTCCAAGCTTAGCCCTAGCTCCATGGATGTTTGAAAATTGTATAAAACAGTCCATGAGAGCAAGAGAACCCTTACCTTGATGGGTATGCTGAAATTGGAGCTTGATCCTAGGTGCACTCAAGTCTTAGCACCACATAGCTTCCAATTGCTCTTTCTTGCTTTCTTTTGCCTTCAATTTCATTCAATTGCAACTTTGAAGGTGTGGTTGCTATGGAGGAAGTAAGGATGTGTTCTTGGGCTGGGGGAGGACGAAAATGAGAGAGGGACAAGTGATTTGGCCACTTAAATGGCCCTAAATGAGCTTAAGGACACCAAAACACACTTAACAAGCTTAACCTTGCTTTATGTCATTTTCTTTCTCACTAATTATGGTTTCTTTGTCTTAAACTCATTGGTACACATGTACCCAACATTTTTTACTAATTATCAAGTCATGGCTGCCTCCCCCATGGTGGGATAACCCCAAAATTCCACCCTTAAACTTAAGTTAAAAGCTTTAACACCTTAAGGTTTGCACTAGGACGTTTAGGTCCTTATTGCCTTTAGTGTTTCCTTTGTCCAAACTTGTCTTCCATGAGCAATTTGTTCCTCCAATAGCACTTTCGTACCATTCATATCCTTCCCATAACTCTCCAAGTCTCTTTCTTGAGAGTTTTGCGATTGAGTACCCGAATTTCCAAAACCTTACAAAAAAGTCCATAGGTTGCTTGACAAACAAGCAATCCTTAAGGCTTTCTTGGGGGCCAAGTTACCAACTTGGAACACTTTTAAGGAGGTGTTGATCATGCCTTTTACCCCCCACACTTCAAACACTATGGTGGGAATTACACAATATAATGGTTTTTAGCCATTATGACACACTTGTAATTCTCCCATTTTATGATGTGGTAACAGATAAGCTCCGAATGTGCATCGACTAATGAAATGTAAAAGATGACGTTTCTAAGTATTCTTATCCTCTACCACCTATAGATCAATTGGTTGACTCAACCACCGAATATGGTCTACTTAGCTTCCTTGACGTCTTTAGTGGATACCACCAAATCCGGATGGATCCCGAAGATGAGGAAAAAACCACCTTCATCACCAAAGTCGGGACCTACTGTTACATTAAAATGGCCTTCGGCCTTAAGAATGCAGGGGCCATGTACCAAAGTGATAGCCGAAGGGCTATCGCCTCTATCTGACCTGAACTCGGAGCATCAGGAAACTCGAGGATACTATTAGCCCCCCGAGGTACTAAACAGATCGCCTTCGGAGATGAAGAATCAGCTATTGTAGCCAAAGAGAATCTCCCTGAAGGCGGAACCCTGAATCAGGGAACTCCCTGAACTACGGGCATATTTCCCGAAGGGGCATCATCCACGCCAGAGGACGACCTCGTCCAGGGACTTCGGGAGTACGGCATGAACATTTAAGGAGCCTCTGACATGTCGCCCACAGATGTTACAGGCCGCCCCAAACGGCGGTCTGACACACCGACGCCATCTAGGTCCTGTCACGACCTGTCTCGGTTCAAGGCTCAAGAAACCTGCCACCGGCTACTTGTCCCCTACGCCCAGAAATTCAGGAAAGATCTGACCAAACACGTGTCATGATCTGAACGGGCTGGATACTCCTATAAATACCAGGAAAATAAACCTGGGCAGGAGATCGATCCTTGATCAGACTCCTCTCCTTGAGAAAACACAAATAGGTACGCTGCCCTGGGCAGTTCGGGACTCCAGGCGGTCTCCCTCTCAAGAAGTTCCTCTACAAGTCTCAATGTCACTCCACGAAGATGCTGATCGGCATCATTTGGCGCCGTCTGTGGGAACCCGCTCCGAGGTCACCGTTTTTGAAACTTGGCGTTCTAAGGACAAGGGACTCCCGAGGTCCCCGTCCACGCTTGAGGATCAACCGACCACTGAGCAAACATTCCCAGGGACTTCTGCGCCCGAGGAAGACCGCCCTCTAGTCATTACTATGAGCTTTCTACGGGACTTTTAGCGTTCTGTTGTGCCTGAGATGACACAGCAGATAGACTGAAGGTGGCCACAACAAGCTCAGGCCCAAAGGCCTCCCTCACCAGGACACCCTCGGGAGAAAAGCCCCAAATCGACCCATCATAGTTCGGGAAGCGGTGACCCACGTGGTGAGTCCTCTACGGAAAACATACCCCTCGGGAAACGGCCTGCGGGACAAACAAGGTCCAAGCGACCCAAAGTCTCACAGCGAAGGAGTTCGTCACCTGAGGCAAGGTCCCTGTCCCCTCGATGCCATGCTCGCTCCCCGAAGAGGCGCCGGCAATCTCCCTTCCCAGAGGAAGAGCCTAATGCCACAATCCTTATGGAGAGGATACTAGCGAGACTAGAAAGGGTGGAGAAACAGGTAGCCCGCAAACCCGTCTGGGGTAGGCTGTCGGGAACCTTCTGTGAGGAGGAGTCCCCGTTCACCCAAACTGTAGTTGAAGCAGCCATGCCAGGCGACTTCAGGGTACCTCGGCTGGAGATCTATGATGGCCGCACTGACCCACAGGCACATCTGACAAAATACAGACGTAGCATGATAATGCACGGAGCCGATAATGCTACCTTGTGCAAATGTTTTGGGGTCACCCTCACAGGACTAGCAACTGCGTGGTATAACTCATTGGCTCCAGGAACCATCACGGGGTTCCAGGAGTTATCCATGGCCTTCACCCAGCAATTTATTGGAAGTTAGCCAATGGCGAAAATGCCTATACAGATGTTCGACATAGAGCAAAGAAATGGAGAAACCATCCGTGACTATGTCGAAAGGTTTAACAGGGAAGCTTTGAGCGTCCCGGATTTTTGGCCCAAAATACGCATTCTCGCCATGACACGGGGCCTTCGGAGGGACTCGTTGTTGTTTTATGAGTTCTCTAAGGACCCCCCGGACACCCTCGGTGAATTTTACCGAAGGGCCGAACAGCACATGACCGCCGAGGAGCTGAGAATGGGTGGACCGAAGTCCGATCACGGCCGCGCCAAAGGGTCCAACCAGCAAACTCGGCATCCAACCGAACAGGCGGGCCGACCTTGGAGAATGCGGGGAAGAAAACTCCCAGCTTTCACACCCCTGAACACTACACGGACAAACATCCTTATGACGATGGAAAAGCAGGGGACGCAGATTCGCTGGCCAAGGGCCATGACCGCTGATAACAAGAAAAACATAAAAAAGTTCTGCCAGTTTCACCGCGACCACGGCCATGACACCGAAGATTGCTTCCAACTAAAGAAGTACATAGAGTCGCTAATAAAACTGGGCCAACTTCAACGATATCTACGGATGCCTTCCCCGAAGGGAAGAAAAGATGAGGAAGAAAAGGCCGAAGATGAGGACTATGACTCTGACAGGCGAAGAAACCGAAGTCCGAAGAGGCGCCCTCCACCTCCGGCAGGAGTAATGCAAACAATCACGACGGGGCTCCCATCCTCGGAAAGAAAGAGGAAGGCCAGATAAATAGCAGTCATGGAATATCAGAATCTGACAAAGAAACTGGCCCGCAGGGATGCATCCACCATCATCTTTCCCTATGACGATCCGCTGCTGATCATGGCGAGGATAGGGAACTGGGACGTCAAAAGAGTGCTGCTCGATGACGGATTGAACGCTGACGTCCTGTTCTCACACTTACTGCTGAACTTGGGCATATCTAGCAGCGACCTCAAACCCGTCATCTCACCTACTTTCGGGGTAGGACCGTCCGAACTGCCTGTCCTCGGATGGATCGATCTCCCCTTGATGATGAAAGGAACTTCGGTAGAAGGGACCGCTGAACTTTACGCCTCCATAATGGTGAAGTTTATTGTCATGGATGTCCCTTCATCGTACAACGCCATCCTTGGGAGACAGACACAGGGAAATCTACACATTCGCCCTGATGTGAAATACTTGACTGTCACTTTCGCCACCAAGGATGGAGATGTAGAGATCTTCATAGATCAAGGCGAAGTGAGAAAGGTGTTCGTAAAGGCACGAAAAGCTCCGGCGAACAACTCCGCACAAATGATGGAGGCAAAGGCACCAGAGAAAGGCAAGGAAGGAGATCCCGCGAAAGCAGAAATGGAAACAGTAGAGCTTGTCCCAGGTCAATCTACCCGAATAGGGAAGAGCTTGGCCGAAGGTGACAAGAAAAAACTTGTATCTTTTCTACTGGAAAATAAAGATCTATTTGCCTACTCGCCGAAAGACATGCCAGGGATAAACCCTAGCGTAATACAGCATAGCCTTAAAGTTAATCCCGAGGCAAAACCTGTCTGCCAAAAGAAACGGAGCATCTCGGTCCATAAAAGTAACTTTGTCAAAACTGAAGTGCAGCGCTTGTTAGACGCTGGTGTCGTCAGGGAGGTCAAATACCCCGAATGGTTGAGCAACGTGGTTATTGCCACAAAAGAAGGAAGCAGTAAGCTACGGATGTGCATCGACTTCAGAAACTTGAACGATGCTTGCCCAAAAGACTCATACCCCCTCCCACCGATAGACTAATTGGTAGACTCAACTGCCGAATATGGGCTCCTAAGTTTCTTAGACGCCTTCAGTGGGTATCATCAAATAAGGATGGACCCCGAAGATGAGGAAAAAACCACCTTCATCACCGAGGGAGGAACATACTGCTACGTCAGAATGCCCTTCGGACATAAAAATGCAGGAGCCACCTACTAGAGGTTGATGAGCAAGGTCTTTAACGACCAAATAGGGAGAAACATGGAAGTGTATGTCGACGATATGATAGTGAAAAGCAAGCTGCCTGACGACCACGTCGCAGATCTAAAGGAAACTTTCCACCAGCTCAGAGCCTTCAGGATCCGTCTCAATCCTGAAAAGTGCATCTTCAGAGTGACCTCGGGAAAATTCCTTAGGTACATGGTTTCAGAAAGAGGCATTGATGCTAACCCAGAAAAAATCAAGGCTCTGCTCGAGTTTCGAACTCCTGCCACAATAAAGGATGTGGAGAGACTTACCGGAAGGATAACCTCTCTTAGCAGGTTTATTTCCAGGTATGGAGACAGGTGTCGACCGTTCTTCAAGGTCCTCACTAAGGCAACAAAAGAGGAAAACAACCTCAAAAATAATGATCATCCTTGGAATGAAGGCTTCCAAAAGGCCTGGGAAGAACTCAAAATCTTCTTAGCCAGCCTACCCACTCTGCGACAACCTCGCGTGGGAGAGCCCCTTGTGCTATACTTCGCCGTCACAGAAAAGGCTGTGTGCTCGGTCCTTGTGAAAGAAGAGGGGCCAAAGCAGTGGCCGGTCTATTATGTAAGCAAATCCCTGCATGGCGCCGAAGTCAGGTATCCTTTGTTGCAAAAAGCTATATATGCCTTGGTGCTGGCAGGGAGAAGACTACGACCATACTTTCAGGCTCACCCTATCATCGTCCGGAGTAGTCTACCACTTCGAGATGTCATGAGGAAGGTTGATCATTCCAGAAGGTTGTCCAAGTGGTGTATAGAGCTTGGTGAGCACGACATTGCTTATGAACCTCGGAAAGCCAGAAAAGCTCAAGCACTGGCAGACTTCATCACCGAAGTACCCACCGCCGAAGACAGCCATCCGGATCCTGGCGAAGGCAATCCCGAATGGACTTTGCATGTCGACGGAGCCTCGGGGTCCGAACACCAGGGAGCTGGCGTGATCATTAGGGGTCCTGAAGGCCTGGAAGTGATGAAGGCTATCAAGTTTGGCTTTGACGTCACCAACAATATGGCGGAGTATGAAGCCCTCATAGCAGGATTGCGCCTGGCCAGAAAAATCGGCATAAGAAACCTGAAAGCCCACAGCGATTCTCAGCTGGTAGTACGACAAACGGCAGGAGACTACGGGGCAAAGGACCCAACCTTGGCAAAATACCATGAATTGGTGGCAAAACTCATCTGGGAGTTCGACACCATACGAATCAAAAATGTGCCTCAGCGAGATAATGCTGAGGCAGATTGCTTGGCAAAATCAAAAGCATGCACCGAGGTGCTAAGCCACCCGAGCATCACAGTGCTGGGCATATCAACTTCGGGAAAAGGCTGGAAAGACCCGATAAATAGATATCTTGCCGACACTACGCTCCCCGCAGACCCTAGTGAAGCTGCCAAAATCCGAAGACGTTCCGGCCGATTCTTCCTAATTGGCGAAGAATTTTATCGGCAGGGATATGCAAACCCACTGCAGAGGTATGTTGGCGAAGAGGATACTGAAATGATTCTCGAAGAAGTACACGAAGGCGCTTGTGGTTCACACATCGGAACCGACGCCCTTGCAGCAGTAAGACTTCGCCAAGGATACTTTTGGCCTACCCTGAGGAAGGACGCTAGGCAGTTCGTCCGGAAATGCAGTAATTGCCAAAAACACGCAAATATCCAGAGGACACCCTCGGAATTGGTGACTTCGGCTGGTTATCCTTGGCCTTTCGTAGTCTGGGGCATAGACCTCATTGGGCCACTCCCAACAGCCCCCAGAGGCGTAAAATTCTGCGTGGTAACAGTAGACTATTTCTCAAAATGGGTCGAGGCAGAACCCCTGGCGACTATCTCGGCAAAAGAAGTGCAGAAGTTCGTATGGAAAAACATTGGATGCAGATTCGGCATACCAAGGGTACTTGTAGCTGATAATGGGTCCCAGTGCACAGATAAAGGATTCCAGGAATTCATCAGTGACCTCGAAACAAAAATGCACTTCGCCCCAGTAGCTCACCCCCAAACCAATGGGCAGGTAGAAGTATCTAACAGGACCATAAAAGATGGTCTAAAAAAGAGACTAGGGGAAGCAAAAGGGAAATGGCCGGGGGAGCTCCAAAGCGTGTTATGGAGTTATCGAACGACACCCCGAAGAGCTACAGGGGAGACCCCCTTTTCACTCGTCTTCGGTACAGAGGCCATCATCCCAATCGAAGTCGTGCGACCGTCGGTACGGGTACAAGTATTCGATGAAAGTGGAAATGACCTCGGCTTAAGAACCAAGCTTGACCTCGTCAGCGAACACAGAGAAATAGCAGAGCAGAAAAGAAAAGCTTTTCAGCAAAGAGTGGCCGCGGCTATAAACTTGCGAGCCAGGCCAAAGGAAATCAAGAAAGGAGACCTCGTTCTCCGAAAGGCTGACTTTGCACCCCGAAGTCCTTCCCACGGAGTACTTCGTGCAAATTGGGAAGGACCTTATCTTGTCCTTGCTGAAGTACGAAAAGGCGTTTACAGACTCGGCGATGCCGAAGGCGTAGAATTAAAAAATACCTGGCATTCCGATGCCTTGAAAAAATTCTATGCTTAAGGTTTCGCGGAAGAATTGTGTTGTACAAATTTGGAAAATATGCCAAGTACAGAAGTTTCTTAGAAAAGTTCTCAAGTGTAAAAAGTGTACAAGCCAGAATTCCGTGAAGGCGTTCGCCGTAATAAGTGCAGATACGATTTCCCGAAGTCCCTTGAGCAATCATGTTCCGGAAAAATGGGAAACAAAAAATCTCGCGAAGGTGCTCGCCGAAATAAGCACATATATGATTTTCCAAAGTACCTTGAGCGATCATGTTCGGGACAAAGGGGAAAACGAAACATCTCGCAAAAAGACTTAGCCAAAAAAAAAATCTTCATTAAGGTGAGTCGGCTTCCAGAGAAGAAGAAGTGCAAAAAGAAGAAGAAAAAGGCAAGGAGTCATAGGACAAACTAAGGAATCTCAGCGTCCCGAGAGCCACCAGCCCCTACGTCCTTGTCCACCGCCTTTGGCGCCGGGATAGAAGAAGGCAAGTTCAGGTTCTCAATCTTGGACCAGGACCACCGAGGCGCCTCGGGAAAGTTTAGAGTCTCCAAGAAAGAGAGGTCCAGATCTGGGAACCTCTAAAGAACTTGGTGCCAAACAAGGCAAAACCCGTCCTGGAAAGCGACCTTGGCCATCTGGTCAGACTTGTCCTTCTCGACCTCAAGTTCCTCAAGATCGTTCTCCAGATCCGCGACCTCCTTCTTCAGTGCCTTCATCTTCTTCTTCCTCGGCTCCTTCTTCAAAGAACCGACCTCGGCTTGGAGCTCAGCCTTCTCAACAAGTGCCTTCGCCAGGAGAGCCTCGGATTCCAACTTCTCCTTTAGATGTGCCTCATTTGCCGAAATCAGCTCCGCCACCTAGGAGCTGAGGTCAAAAATCTTCTGGGAGGAGTCCTCCAAAAGTTCTTCTTTTTCCTTCTGGAACTCCCCCTAAAGGGCAGCAACCTCCTTCTCTGCAACATCAGCCAGCTGTAGTTTCTTGGTGGCCAGTTTCGAGCACATGGCCTTAGTTTTTTCAATAACCTCTAAGGCCGAGGCTTGGAATGCCGTTTGCCTGGCTACCTGAACTCTGAGGTAGCCCACGTACCCAGGCAGCTGCAAAGGGATAAAGGCGAGCTCAGTAAGCCAAAGAGAAAGCCAAACACTTAGAAAAAATTGAAGGGAAAAAGATAGGCGTGAAGCATACCTAGGCAGCGTGCTCGGAAACCTTCGTGGTGAGGGAGTCATCGCTCGGATGAGCTTCCGCAATGGCACTAAAGGAGGCCTCAGTAAGCATCCCCTTCGAGATCTCTTTGGCCATTTGCTGGCAGTCTCCGGAGTAGAAATTCATGTCCTCCGTAAATGACCAAAAAGGCTCCTTCGGGATCTTCCCTTGCGGGACATTAGCATCGCAGAGCACTCACCTCCGAGCGTGTTTAGCCGCCCAGCCCGGAGTAAGTGACTCCCCTGCACAGCAAAAACAAGAAGCTGGTCAAGACAAGTACATCCCAAAATTCAAAAATTGAAGACATCACACTTTGCCTGAGAAAGCGAACCTGGCGGCACCTCGACGATGTCATCGCCAGAGTTCGGGGCCTCCTCGGTGGAGATCCCCTTGCCTTTACATTTACGCCGCTCCTTGGCAGAAGGAACCTCTACCACGGCATCCAGAAGGGCCTGCGACGAGGTAGGGCTCTGAGGAGGGACGTCGGTCGGGGGGACGTCGGCAGCAACCTCGGGCGGCGGAATGGCAGCAACCTCAGGCTCCTCGCTTGCCTCCTCGAGAGTTTCCGAACGAGAAGGAGGAATAGTCTTCTTCACCCGTTTGGCCGAAGGCCCAGCCCCAGTCGCTTTCCACCTTCGGGAAGCAGCCTTCTTGGTCTGCTCACCCTTCTCGACTTGGCCAGTGGAAAGGGCTTTGTAGAAGGCAGTAGTGCCGTCGCCCATCTCTGGAAAAGAAAGAAGATATCAGCGTGAGTCCACGATAAAACCATAACAAAGGGAGTTAGAGATAACTTACTCTCGAAGAAAGTTTCGTAAGTAATTTCCTCCTAAAGGAGTTGCACCAGCCAGGAATCCTTCCCAGCGATGGCAGGAGCTGGCATGTCGAGGTCCGTTTCGTGCTCCTTCACTACCCCTAACTCCCGAAGAACTCCCTCGGTCATTAGCTTCCAATTGATGGGGAAGGGGTAGAGAGAGCGCGAAGAGACCTCAGGACCCCAGTCGGAGACAGCGCGGATACGTCCGTCAAAGTCCGCGAAGATAGGAGCCAACTCCGGAGTTAGCATTATCCTCGGATCTACGCCGTCCATCTCCAGCTTTCCCTGAGCCCACTTGCTCGGAACATGCGACCAGGCCTCCTCCATCTTCAGAAAGAAAAACTTTTGCTGCCACCCTCGCCAGCTGTCCTTGGTGGCAAAGGTGAACATATATTTTTTGCTCCCGGATCCCCGAGGTAGCATAAAATAAAAGCCACCCTTCAGGACCACGAAAAGCTTGTAGTTGTTATGACCCTTCTTGGGGAAGGTAAAGAGTTTTGAATTAAGTTTAGAAGTGTAATTTAAGTTTACTTAGCAAGAATAAAGGAGTTTACCGAAGTTCACTAAGTTCCGACAAGAATAAAGCTCTGAACTAAGTTCAGGGGAAAAATGGTAATTTTGCACCCTGAGTAGCCGGGACGAGTCCCGAGTGTTTTAAAATGAATTTTTAGAACTTAACTCTTAACTATAACTCAAACTTGACAAATAGACAAGAATTGAATCAAGAACTATTAAGTTACAAAGATGGGGGACCTAATTGCACTTAACTTGAAACCTTGGTGATCTTGGTGTTAAGTTAGGGTTTAAGAAGGGAAAGAGGAGGAGAAGCTGCCATTAACACGTTCTTAAGCTTCCCTCACTCATTTCTCTCTCAAATTGAACTTGGAATCAAGTGATCTTGGTGTCAAGAGGTGCAATTAAGGGTGTATAAGCTTGGAGGATGCATTTTCAACCTTGAATTCATGTTTTTGAAGCTTGGAAGGACGTTTTTCTCCATCCCCTATTTTTGAACGAGGTAAGAGTTGTGTTCTTGATTGAATTCTTGGTATTTGGTTGATTTGAAGCTTGGGTTTTGGTTAGGAGGCATGAATTTGATGTTTGGAGCTTTGTTTTTGGTTTGGAACTTGTGTAGAACTTTGGGAGCTTGGTTGAGGGAGGAGGGGCTTTGATTCTTGCTTGTTACTTGGACTTGAAGGTAAGGGAGAAGTGTTTTTAAGTTCATGGAATGCTATTAGCTTGGATTTGCTTGAGAAATTCGAGTGGTTTTTGCTAAGGCATTGAGGAAACGTTTTGGTGAATTATGGTGGACTAGCGGGATTGAGAGGAATTGTTTGATGTTACGATACATCATAGCTTAGCTTTTGACAGTTGGTTATGTTCTATGCAACATGTACTATGTGTGTATGAAATTTGGAGGCATTCCATGCATGTTTGATATGTGTGGGAAGTGTCCAAAGTTCATAGCAGTAAAATCGGGGTTTTCTGGGCATTTTGCAGGTTTGGCGACGCGTCGCCAATCCCCACGAGTTCCCACGACGCGTTGCCAATCCAGAAAAATGTTACAGAACGTCGACAACTGTGGCAACGCGTCGCCAAGACAGCATTTGACACCCGGTTTTGTTTTCAGCATAACTTTTCGCTCGGGTGTCCGATTGAGGTGATTCAAGATTCCTCTCGAAACTAAGTGGGAGTACTATCACCTCAATGTTTTAAAAACACTTAAATTGTCCTAGTTTTAGATTTATGTTAACTCAAAGTGAAGGCAAGTTGTTAAGGAAACTATGTTGCAAATGAACATAATTAGTTATCACTAGCTCAGGTGAGAGGTTTAGAACCCTTGTCGGCCTAGCCGTGCCATAGCCACGAGGCCACAAGGCAAAACCTTGTTCATCTAGTCTACATCAACGAGGCCCTGCGGCCTAGTCTACAAAGTCCCACCATAATTCCCCTGCATAACAACTAGGTGAGAGGTTTTATGATTGTTTGTGGCTTGCTAAGGTTCGCCCTTGGGCCGAGTGCCAGGTTGCTAAGTAGTTGCGCTTGGCCTGGTAAGGAGGACTACTTGAGGAGAGGTCTACGGACCTGGTTATATGCATATATACTAGTACCCTCATGCTGTGTGAGCTCGCAGCCAGAGTCCTAGCTTTTTCTTGCAGGTACATTGAAGACCCCTTACTGAGAATTGTTGAATTCTCACTCCCTGTTTGTTATGCAGAGCCTGGAGTAGCTGGACCGGATAATCGTTGAGGATTATCACGGTAGTACCTTTTTGGTGTGTAAAGGTAAGGTAGTTGAGAAACCTTGAGTTTCTAGTTTGCCTAAGTGCTCAGTTGGTTTGTTGGTCAGGTAGCAGTACTAACTTGTTTCTTCCTTTGGCTGCAGAGCCTAGTAGCACTTGGCAGAGGATTTGTGAGACTCGCCACTGGGACGGGTGTCCAAAGTGGGAGCTAGGGTAAAGAGATCTCAGCAAAGTCTTGTATTTTGATACAGTACTTTCTTTTGCCTCCATAATCTATGTTATAAAGAGTCCTTGACTCAGGATTGTTCTTGGGTGGGAGCATTAGTTACTTCATTGTATGAATGCTTTCACAAGTTGTTTATGTGTAGTTAACCACACAAATTGTTGATTTTGATATGCTTTGGCAGTTTGTGTATATTTGTGCAGAAATTACTCGGCCGAGTTCTTGTTTAATGTTTTATGGTTTTAATAAACCAAGTCAAAGCATAAGAACATGCATGTTGCATTTCTAGGTTAATCAACTAGTAGCATCGGATTTAATCCGCACACATACTCAGCTAGCCAATTACAATCCACCGTGAGACAAACGCTCACAGGGTATCCCGGGCAGGGGCACGGGGGATCGTGTCAGTGTTTTTGGTATCAGAGCTAAGGGTTTATTTCATAGATATTGGAGGCTTAGACTGAGATCTAGTTGGAAAAGTCCAAGTGCTAGGAAGTTAGTACTGACCAACATGTGGGGAATGTTGTCTGACTGTGGTTGCAGGTTACCATGGTTGACACTAGGTCGGGAGCATCAAGGGGAACTAGAGAACCTGGTGAGGGTTCTAGTGACCCCATTGTGGCGAGGCTGGATGAGATATCCAAGGTGCTACAGGGGTTGACAGAGACTATGGCTCAGGTGGCACAGGGTATGAATACCCTTGTGACAGAGATGTTCAGAGATTATGAGGACAGGGGTGCTGTCCAAGAGGAGGATGAACCACAACAAGAGCAGGAAAGGCATGCTGAGCCACAGCAAGTGCCTAGAGCTCATGAACGCCGAAATCAAGTTCATGAGGAGGAAGAGGAACCAGAGATGATGGAGGCTCCAAGGAGGGGAGACACTCCACATCAGATGAGACTGTTAGAGAAATTCAAGACAGTTGATCCACCTAGCTTCGACGGGACAGGAGATCCTGACAAAGCAGAGGACTGGTTGTCTGTTATGAACAGACTCTTCACTTGTGGTGGTTATGAGTCAGAGCAGAGGATGGTTTTGGTACCATTCTTTCTGAGAGGGAGAGCCAGTCTTTGGTGGGATGACGTGATGGAGTTGCTGAGGGAGAGTAATGGCACTCATCCAGAGCACAAGAAAAAGGTGCTCAAGTGGTCAGACTTCGAGAAGAAGTTCAGACAGGAGTATATCAGTGAAGCTGCACAGGATCAGAGGAGGATCCAGTTTGAGAATCTGACTCAGGGGGAGATGTCAGTACGGGAGTATGAGCAGCGCTACAATTCACTTATCCGGTATGCTCCGTATATGTTGGGTAATGATGAGCTGAAAGCTAAGAAGTTTTCCCAGGGTTTGAAACCTGTATTCAGGAGGTATATGGCGACAGTTGATATCAGGAGCTATCGCCAAGTGGTTCAGAAGGCGTTGGCCTTGGAAAGGGAATTCGAGGATTCCAGAGCACCCATGAAAAAGGTGGAAGCTGGACCATCCAACTTGGGAAAAAGTGCTGCGAAGTGACCGATTGTGGGGATCCAGGATCCATTTAAGAGGAGGAGGACAGGTTTATGTCCAAGGTACAGACGGTTTCATGGTGGCAGACCATGTACACTGGGTACAGATACCTATAATATATGTGGCCAGAGAGGGCATTGGGCGAGGGACTGCCCAAGAGTTCGACCGATGACAGGACCGCCTCGGACTTTACCTCCAGTACCGCTTGCTATTGGGAATCGGCCTAGTGTGGCCGCAGCAGCAGTTGAGCCGAGAGTTTTCGCCCTGACAAATCAAGTGGCCAGAGAACCGCCCGCCGTTCGAGGTAATTTTACTTTTTAGAATGGTAGTGTTAGAGTACTTTTCGATACGGGAGCTACTCTTTCAGTGATATCTTCTACCTTGGTAGATAAGCTTAGTTTGCAGCGTGAAATTTCGGGTGAGTTGAGACTCATCAGGACTGCAAGGAGAGGTTTTATTGTGACCAACAAAGTGGTTATTAAGTATCCCTTGCAGTTAGGTGATCATGATTTTAGTTGTGAGTTATGGGTGATTGAGTTAAGATCATATGATCTGGTGTTGGGAATGGACTGGTTGAGTAAGCACAAGGCACAAATTAATTGTGCGAATCACTCAGTTGACATTACTGATGCTCAGGGAGCTAGAGTGACTTGCACAGGAGGGTTGGCATCTAGTGCTAAGAGTTTACACCTTAGACTTATAGATACCATCCCTTTAGTTGGTGAAGAAAAGTATTATTCGTTGAATGGAGTAGCTATAGAGGAGGAATTGGGGAGAATTCCTGTAGCTAACCAGTTTCCTGAGGTGTTTCCAGTGGAGTTACCTGGGTTACCACCTAGGAGGGATATTGAGTTTGCTGTCCATCTGCAACCAGGGGTTGAGCCTATTTCAGTACCACCTTATTGGATGTCAGCTCCTGAGATGGATGAATTGAAGAAGCAGTTGGAGGAACTGCTAAGGAAGGGCTTTATAAGGCCAAGTGTATCACCGTGGGGAGCTCCAGTGTTATTTGTGAAGAAGAAAGATGGGACTTTCAGGTTGTGCATCGATTACAGGAAGTTGAATGCAGTGACAGTTAAGAATAAGTATACTTCCTAGAATTGATGATTTGTTTGACAGACTCAGAGGAGCGAATGTGTTTTCCAGGATTGATCTTCAGTCTGGGTATTTTCAGATCAGAGTTAAGGAGGAAGACATTCCGAAGACTGCCTTCAGGACAAGGTACGGACATTATGAGTATACGGTTATGCCTTTCGGTGTGACTAATGCTCCAGCAGTGTTTGTGGAAGCTACGAATCGAATCTTTAAGCCATTTCTGGATCAATTTGTTGAGGTCTTCATTGATGATATTCTGGTTTATTCACAGTCTACAGCAGAGCATGAGGAGCACCTTAGAACAGTTTTGCAAGTGCTGAAGGATAATCAGTACTATGCAAAATTGTCTAAGTGTGAGTTTTGGTCTGAGAGGATTCAGTTTTTGGGGCATATCATCAGTGCTCAGGGTTTGTCAGTTGATCCTGAAAAAGTTCAAGCAGTAGTGGATTGGAAGAGACCGACTACAGTTACAGAGGTCAGGAGTTTCTTGGGTTTAGCAGGCTACTATAGACGCTTCATAGAGAAATTCTCTGTGATAGCTACACCGTTAACAGCATTGACCAGGAAGGCTCAGAAGTTTGAGTGGACACCGAAGTGTGAAGAAGCCTATATGAAGTTAAAGGAGAGATTGACCAGTGTACCCATACTTGTTTTGCCGGATCCAGACAGAGCTTTTACAGTCTATACAGATGCATCAGGTTCAGGTTTGGGTTGTGTGCTGATGCAGGACAGTCAGGTGATTGCTTATGGTTCGAGACAATTGAGGCCTAATGAGATGAACTATCCTGTTCATGATCTTGAGCTTGCAGCAGTGATCTTTGCACTGAAGTTGTGGAGGCATTATTTGATGGGGAGATCATTCAGAATCTTCACTGATCACAAAAGTTTGAAATATTTGTTTACCCAGAAGGATTTGAACATGAGACAGCGGCGATGGATTGAATACATTAAAGATTATGACTGTTCGATTGAGTATTGTGCGGGTAAAGGAAATGTGGTAGCAGATGCTTTGAGCCGGAAGTACACAGGAGTGATCTTGTCTAAGGATCAGGTTACAGACTCCTCTGAAGGAGTATTGAGGGACTGTTTCTTAGCTTTGCATGAATTATGGCAAAGTCGAGAAAAATCCCTAGTCTACGTTTTGGAAGTTCAGTCAGCTTGGTTAGGCAGAGTCAGAGAAGCTCAGATGAAAGATCCATTATTGAAGAAGATTTCAGGTGAAGCTAAGTCTGGTGCTTTGAAGAAGGAGTTCAGATACAGAGATGGAATACTGCACTATGGTGATCGACTCTACGTACCGAATGTTGAGGGACTTAGGCAGCAAGTCCTACAGGAGGCACATAGCAGCGCATTGAGTATCCACCCTGGTGTTAGTAAGATGTATCAAGATCTGAAGACACATTTTTGGTGGCCAGGATTGAAAAGAGATGTACGAGGACATGTGGCAAAGTGTTTGACATGTCAGGTGGTGAAAGCTGAACATCAGAAACCAACAGGCACACTACAGAGTCTATCTCTGCCAGTGAGGAAGTGGGGATCTGTTACTATGGATTTCCTAGTGGGGCTACCGACCACCCGGAGTCAGCATGATGCTATTTGGGTGGTGGTCGATAGATTGACGAAGTCGGCACACTTTATACCGATCAGAGCCACCTACACATTGGAGAAGTTGGCTCAGTTGTATCTCAGGGAGATTGTGAGACTCCATGGGATACCGGATCAGATCATATCAGACAGAGATCCACGATTTACATCACGGTTCTGGAATGCATTTCAAGAAGCATTGGGCAGTAAAGTTAGCCTCAGTACTGCTTTTCATCCACAGACTGACGGGCAATCTGAGAGGGTGATTCAGACTTTGGAGGACATGTTACGCATGTGTGTCATTGACTTCAGAGGTGATTGGGATCAGCACTTACCACTGATCGAGTTTGCCTATAATAACAGTCATCAATCTGTTATTGGAATGGCGCCCTATGAAGCTTTGTATGGGAGACGGTGTATGACACCTCATTGTTGGGCAGATCCAGTAGACAGAGTAGTTGTTGGACCTGAAATCATAGCTGACACAACAACTAAGATTAAGTTGATTCAGCAAAGGATCAAGACCGCCAATGACAGGCAGACTAAGTATGCGAACTTGAGAAGAAGAGATTTAAGTTTTAAAGTTGGTGATAAGGTGCTTTTGAAAGTGTCACCCATAAAAGGAGTTAGCCGTTTTGGGCAAAGGGGCAAGTTAGCTCCTAGGTTTATTGGACCTTATGAAGTGTTGGAAAAAGTCAGAAAAGTTGCTTATCGGTTGGCATTACCACCTAACTTATCTCAGGTGCATAACGTATTTCACGTTAGTCTACTCAGGAAGTGCACAGTGGAACTGGGACAGGTAGTAAATCCTTCAGTAATACCTATTCAAGAGGACTTGACCTACGAGGAGAAACCAGATATTGGATAGGCAAGTCAAGAAACTGCGGACCAAGTGGATTCCGATGGTTAAGATCCTTTGGTCTAACCATAGTGAGGAGGAAGATACCTGGGAGACGGAGCAGGATATGTTGAAAAGGTATCCTAGTGTTTTTCTGGAGTTGTAATAGAATTTGGGGGACCAAATTCAAGAAGGAGGGGAGAATGTTATGGCCCTTCTAGTAGGACGTGCAGTTGAGGAAGGTAAAGAGTTTTGAATTAAGTTTAGAAGTTTAATTTAAGTATACTTAGCAAGAATAAAGGAGTTTACCGAAGTTCACTAAGTTCTGACAAGAATAAAGCACTGAACAAAGTTCATGGGCAAAATGGTAATTTTGCACCCTGAGTAGCCGAGACGAGTCCCGAGTGTTTTAAAATGAATTTTTAGAACTTAACTCTTAACTATAACTCAAACTTGACAAATAGACAAGAATTGAATCAAGAACTGTTAAGTTACAAAGATGGGGGACCTAATTGCACTTAACTTGAAACCTTGGTGATCTTGGTGTTAAATGAGGGTTTAAGAAGGGAAAGAGGAGGAGAAGTTTCCATTAACACATTCTTAAGCTTCCCTCACTCATTTCTCTCTCAAATTGAACTTGGAATCAAGTGATCTTGGTGTCAAGAGGTGCAATTAAGGGTGAATAAGCTAGGAGGAAGCATTTCCAACCTTGAAATCATGTTTTTGAAGCTTGGAAGGACGTTTTTCTCCTTCCCCTGTTTTTGAACGAGGTAAGAGTTGTGTTCTTGATTGAATTCATGGTATTTGGTTGATTAGAAGCTTGGGTTTTGGTTAGGAGGCTTGAATTTGATGTTTGGAGCTTTGTTTTTGGATTGGAACTTGTGTAGAACTTTGGGAGCTTGCTTGAACGAAAAGGGGTTTTGATTCTTGCTTGTTAATTGGAGTTGAGGTAAGGGAGAAGTGTTTTTATGTTCATGGAATGCTATTGGCTTGGAATTGCTTGAGAAATTTGAGTAGTTTTTGGCTAAGGCATTGAGAAACATTTTGGCGAATTATGGTGCACTAGCGGGATTGAGAAGAATTGTTTGATGTTACGATACATCATAGCTTAGCTTTTGATAGTTGGTTATGTTCTATGCAACATGTAATTTGTGTGTATGAAATTTGGAGGCATTCCATGCATGTTTGATATGTGTGGGAAGTGTCCAAAGTTCATAGCAGTAAAATCGGGGTTTTCTGGGCATTTTGCAGGTTTGGCGACGCGTCGCCAATCCCCACGAGTTCCCACGACGCGTCGCCAATCCAGAAAAATGTTTCAGAACGTCGACAACTGTGGCGACGCGTCGCCAAGACAGCATTTGACACCCGGTTTTGTTTTCAGCATAACTTTTCGCTCGGGTGTCCGATTGAGGTGATTCAAGATTCCACTCGAAGCTAAGAGGGAGTACTATCACCTCAATGTTTTAAAAACACTTAAATTTTCCCAGTTTTAGATTTATATTAACTCAAGTGAAGGCAAGTTTTTAAGGAATCTATGTTGCAAATGAACATAATTAGTTACCCCTAGTTCAGGTGAGAGGTTTAGAACCCTCGTCGGCCTAGCCGTGCCATAGCCACGAGGCCATGAGGCAAAACCTTGTTCATCTAGTCTACATCAACGAGGCCCTGCGGCGTAGTCTACAAGTCCCACCATAATTCCCTGCATAACAACTAGGTGAGAGGTTTTATGATTGTTTGTGGCTTGCTAAGGTTCGCCCTTGGGCCGACTGCCAGGTTGCTAAGTGGTTGTACTTGGCCTGGTAAGGAGGACTACTTGAGGAGAGGCCTACGGGCCTGGTTATATGCATATATACTAGTACCCTCATGCTGTGTGAGCTCGCAGCCAGAGTCCTAGGTTTTTCTTGCAGGTACTTGGAAGACCCCTTACTAAGAATTATTGAATTCTCACTCCCTGTTTGTTATGTAGAGCCTGGAGTAGCTGGACCGGATAATCGTTGAGGATTATCGCGGTAGTACCTTTTTGGTGTGTAAAGGTAAGGTAGTTGAGAAACCTTGAGTTTCTAGTTTGCCTAAGTGCTCAGTTGGTTTGTTGGTCAGGTAGCAGTACTAACTTGTTTCTTCCTTTGGCTGCAGAGCCTAGTAGCACTTGGCAGAGGATTTGTGAGACTCGCCACTGGGATGGGTGTCCAAAGTGGGAGCTAGGGTAAAGAGATCTCAGCAAATTCTTATATTTTGATACAGTACTTTCTTTTGCCTCCATAATCTATGTTATAAAGAGTCCTTGACTCAGGATTGTTCTTGGGTGGGAGCATTAGTTACTTCATTGTATGAATGCTTTCACGAGTTGTTTATGTGTAGTTAACCACACAAATTGTTGATTTTGATATGCTTTGGCAGTTTGTATATATTTGTGCAGAAATTACTCGGCCGAGTTCTTGTTTTAATCTTTTATGGTTTTAATAAACCAAGTCAAAGCATAAGATCATACATATTGCATTTTTAGGTTAATCAACTAGTAGCATTGGATTTAATCCAAACACATACTCAGCTAGCCAATTACAATCCACCGTGAGACATATGCTCACAGGGTTTCCCAGGCAGGGGCACGGGGGATCGTGTCAGTAGTACTGCATAAAAATAACAAAGTGGGGTTCTATCCCGAAGATGCCGTACATGTAGATGAAGGCGTTGAAATAACAGTACGAGTTCGGCGGAAGTTGATTTACGGCAATGCCATGGAATTGGCAGAAGTCGCAAATCATCTTCGAAGGAGGGTACCGAAGTCCAGCCTTCGTTGGGCTCGGAAAATGGTAACCTCAATACTACGGTTCGAAAAGCAAAATTAGTCAGAACGTGGCAACCTCGTAACAGCATACGAAGGAAGAAAGAACTTTTTCTTCCATTTTTCTAGTTTTTTGGGGGTGGTGTAGCAAGGGTGAGATAAACGGGGTTGTCAGCTCTCGGGAACAGGCATCTTGGCTGAACAATGAGTTCGAAAAAAGGAAAGAAAGCAACTTCCGGAAAAACTCTAAAAAACAGAGGATTCTAGAAATCAAAAACCACTAAATGACTTGCCAAAATCTAGGTTTGAAGTCGCCGTCGTGAAAGATCACCGGAAAAACCTCTGTCAGACAGCGCCGCCGCGGAAAGCAAGGAAAAAAACAGTCACAAGCAGGGAAAAGAGTAGAAGCAAAACCAAAAAGGGAACTTATGATGGAATGGGCTATATATAGGCTGAAGGTGGGTAGACGAACCGGCGTCATAAGTACCCCTTGAAGGCGAACAGTCGCCGTAACTGTTCTCTGCGCCCGAAAAGACGCGCCCTCTGTAACTGACGCGACTCTCCTCCAATGACAGTGTGCCACGTGTCAGCCACCGCGCCTAAATAGGGGAAACGTCTTCTGACACCCCTAAAAAACTGGGACGCACCGCTCCAGACTGACACGCCTGGTCATGAGATGCAACGTTGCACAGACCTGCAAAAGGAGAAAGGAAAGAAGTAGGTTGCCTCGAAGACTACAAACCGAAGTCTCCACTTCAGCTTTCCAAAGGGGGGCATGTGATAGCCGAAGGGCTATCACCTTTATCTGACCCGAACTCAGAGCGTCAGGAAACTCGAGGATACTATTAGCCCCACGAGGTACTAAACAGATCACCTTCGGAGATGAAGAATTAGCTATTGCAGCTGAAGAGAATCTCCCCGAAGGTGGAACCCTGAATCAGGGAACTCCCCGAACTACGGCCATATTTCCCGAAGGGGCATCATCCGCGCCAAAGGACGACCTCGTCCAGGGACTTCGGGAGTATGGCATGAACATTTAAGGAGCCTCTGACATGTCGCCCACAGACGTTACAGGCCGCCCCAAATGATAGTCTGATACACCGACGCCATCCAGGTCCCATCACGACCTGTCTCGGTTCAAGGCTCAAGAAACCTGCCACCGGCTACTTGTCCCCTACGCCCAGAAATTCAGGAAAGATCTGACCAAACACGTGTCATGATCTGAACGGGCTAGATACTCCTATAAATACCAGGAAAATAAACCTGGGCAGGAGATCGATCCTTGAGCAGACTCCTCTCCTTGAGAAAACACAAACAGGTACGCTCCCCTAGGCAGTTCGGGACTCCAGGCGGTCTCCCTCTCAAGAAGTCCCTCTACAAGTCTCAATGTCACTCCACGAAGATGCTGACCGGCATCACAAAGGCCTATGAACAGGGTGTTTGACTCCCAAATTGGGAGAAATATGGAATTATATGTCGATGATATGATAGTGAAGGGCAAACTGTCTAGTAATCATATCTTAGACTTAAAGGAAACATTCCACCGACTTTGGTAATTAGGAATCCGTCTCAACCTTGAGAAGTGCATATTCGAAGTGAATGCGGGCACGTTCCTCGGATTCATGGTATCGATGTCAACCCAGAAAAGGTTAAGGCCCTATTAGGATTCTGAACTCCCACAACGATAAAAGGATGTGCAAAGACTCATGGGGAAAATCATGGCCCTTAGCAGATTCATCTATAGATACGGGGATAGGTGCCGACCATTCTTCAAAGTGCTCACCAAAGCAACAAAAAATGAAAGTGACTTCGGTTCCAAGGAACACCCTTGGAATGAAGACTGCCAAAAGGCTTGTGAGGAGCTCAAAAGCTACTTAACCCGTTTTCCAACACTTCGGCAGCTGCGGGAGGGTGAACCCCTCATCCTTTACCTCACCGTCACTGAAAAGGAAGTAAGCTCGGTGTTAGTAAAGGAAGAGGGAAGAAAGTAGTGGCTAGTGTATTATGTGAGTAAGTCCATGCATGTTGCCGAAATTAGGTACCCTCTTCTGCAAAAGGCCATTTATGCCCTAGTACTGGCAAGTAGAAGGTTGCGACCTTACTTCCAAGGGCACCCTATCATAGTCCGAAGTAACCTACCTCTTCGAGATGTCATGAGAAAGGTGGACCACTCGGGAAGATTTTCAAAACGGTGCATTGAGCTCGGTGAAGACGACGTCACCTATGAGCCGAGAAGGGTAATAAAGGCTCAAGCATTGGCAGACTTCATTGCCGAAGTCCAAAAAATTGAGGATACCCCTGAAGACCTCAAAAAACATGAGCCTGAGTGGATAGTCTTTGTTGATGGAGCCTCCGGTTCTAAACACCAAGGAGCTGGAGTAATCCTCCATGGGCCCGAAGGTATGAAAGCCAGGAAGGCAATCAAATTCAGATTCAATGTCACCAACAATGTCACGGAATATGAAGCCCTTATAGCAGGCTTGAGGGCGGCAAAAAGAGTTGGTGTAAGGAATTTGAAGGCCCACAGTGATTCTCAGCTAGTGGTACAACAGATGGTGGGGGACTACGGGGCAAAGGATCCAAACTTGGCAAAGTACCATGATCTCGCGTAAAAGCTCATCCAGGAGTTCAACACGATACATATAGAAAATGTACCTTGGTGAAACAATATGGAAGCCGATACTCTGGCCAAATCAAAAAAGTCCACTGACGTACTATATCAGCGAAGTATGGTGGTAATGTGCATAGCAACCTCAGGAATAGGGTGGAAAGACCTTATCAAGAAGCACCTTGCAATGTTAGAACTTCCCAAAGATCCTCTTGAAGCCATGAAAGTGTGAAAGCAGTTAGGAAGATACTTCCTGATTGGGGAAGAGCTACACCGGCAAGGGTACGCAAGTCCGTTACAGAGGTGTGTCAGTGAAGAAGATGTCGAGATTGTACTCAAGGAAGTCCTTGAGGGAGACTATGGTTCTCACATAGGAACTAATGCCCTTGCCTGGCTACTGCTTTGCCAAGGATGCTTCTGGCCAACATTGAGGAAAGACATGAGGGAGTTCATCCAGAAATACGAAAACTACTAGAGACATGCTCTTGTCTAGAGACTACCCTCGAAAGTCATAACTTCGGCAAACTACCCCTACCCCTTCGCTGTATTGGGTACAGATGTTACCCACTCCGGGGTAGTCCAGTTATGGTGCCAAAACTATGCATTTAAACTCCCAGGTTTGGTGTGTCCTGTAGGTCCTCAAAACAACACCCCTAGTGTACATACTCAAGTGACCCTCTTCAGCACTATGTAAATACATGCATATTGGTCTAACCATAACACACATATTTTCATTTATGCACACTATGGCAGCTAAGAAGGAAAACACTAGCACAAGTCTTAGTTTTTGCTTCCACACATTCGGCAATCTTGTTAAGTTCTAGTGACCAGCTACTGCACCTGTAACTTTCACTAATAAACTGTATTATTCTAGCCACATTTTCTTTCCTCCATTATCAAGTAGAGACTTAGAGCAAACCAAGGAATTTTTTTTTACAACAATAGCCCACCTATGGACCAGGTTATGGAATTTTGAAGTTTGTTACAAAATTCTGACCAAATGAACTGTAACTGAGCCAAATTTTTAACATCATATCTTTGGCTACAGGCTCTAAATCCAGAAATTCCAAAGCCCAGTTAACTCACTAGATGTTCTCTAGGTTTGTTCAAAATTTCATACCAAGATTAATTCTGAACAGGGAGATATTAAACTTTAGGTCCAGAATCAAAATTCTGGTAACTTTTGGACCATTTTGCCCCTACAATTTTTCCAAACCATGTAAACACTTCATTCACAAGGGGAAAGCCCTCCAAGGCTATCCCATATATGTCCATTACACATAAAAATTAAATTCCCTTGAATTTAACAAATTATGTGGCCAAAACAGATTTTACAAGTAAGCAGCCCATCATTCACAATTAGGTAGCTTTGCACCACATCACTTACATAGCCAAAACATTACTCAAATGTTCACATACTTGTATCATTTTACATACACTACATTTAAATGCATACATGCACTACAGTATGGTCTGAACTCTGCTAAATATGCACCCTAGGTTATAGGAGGTCCTGAGACACAATGGATTCCAAAAACAGGATGCTGGACAGCGGCTGCACAACACAATAAGTACCACCATTAAAAATACTAAATGTACTCCTAAAATTACCAAAATTTCCAGATCATAACTAGACATATGGAAGTCCATGTAACTAAAATTTAAGATTAAAAATTAAACCACAAAGGTTACTTTGAAGGTGATCTTGCAGCTGGACCTGAAATGACAGAATTCAGGGGAGTAAGTTTCATTGAGAAACTTAGTAAGGGTTGCACTTGGATTCAATAGGCAACGTAACCATCATTTAAACCTGCATCCAAAGACACTAAAACATAAAAACCACAATGCATATATACAAGATATTGCAACCAAATGCAGCAGCCAAACAAAAACAATAAACGCATGAAATGTGGCAGCAGCATATACCATAGGTTAGTCCACAAAACACATAATAAACATAACCAAATCACTATGGCAGCCCTCCTCAAGCTAATGCTTGGTCTTAGGAGGAGTTTAAAAGTAGTTAGTACTAACTTATGGGCTCTAGAAACCCAGAAATTCGCTGCCATCACTGTGCATTTCACACTAGGTCACAAAACCTTCAATAAGTGCACTCCCCTCGCTAAGCTTGGTTCATCAAGCTCATGGTTCTCTTCCAAGCTTAGCCCTAGCTCCATGGTTGCTTGAAAATACAGAAAGCAACCCATGAGAGCAAGAGAACCCTTACCAAAGTGGGTAGGCCAAAAATCAAGCGTGATCCATGAAGTATCCAAGAAATAGCTCTTGTTTGCTTCAAATTGCTTCCTTTTGCCTTAAATTTCAATCAATTGCAAGTTTGAAGGTGTGGTGGATATGGAGGAAGTATGTATGTGTTCTTGGGCTGGGGGAGGACGAAATGAGAGAGGGTAAAGTGATTTGGCCACTTAAATGGCCTTAAATGAGCTTAAGGGCACAAAACACACTTAAGAAGCTTAACCTTGCTTAATGTCATTTTCTTTCTCACTAATTATGGTTTCTTTCTCTTAAACTCATTGGTACACATGTGCCCAACATTTTTTACTAATTATCAAGTCTTGGCTACCTCCCCCATGGTGGGATATCCCCACAATTCCACCCTTAAACTTAAGTCAAAAGCTTGAACACCTAAGGTTTACACTAGGACATTTAGGTCCTTATTGCCTTTGATAGCCAAAGTGCTACCACCCTGACCACCTACCGACCACGGTAAAGAGGGAGCCAGACACCTGAGGTCTGTGACCTCGAAAGGACCCCGGAGTGAAGGAAGTCATACACCTGGGTCATACGACCTCGGTAGACTCGCCAAAACTAGCTTCGGGAACCAGTGTATCTCCTCCTTAGGGACAGTGACCAAACCAGCTTCAGGGGAGAATGACCAACCACCCTACGCGGGAGAAAGCCCCCCCAAAGATGGAACTGCCGAAGTACCAGCCTGACTCCGGTAGAAGGCTCCTCATCCTGAAGTAAGACATCGACCAGAGGGACCTCGGTTGTACGGCAAGAGCAATTAAGAAGTCTCTAACACTCCGGTCACTTACGTCTCTAACACGCCACCTTCAGATAAACTCTGATACGCCACCTTCAGGCACGCTCTGGCACGCCATCGCAGTCAGATGTCTTGTCACGAAGGGCTACAGCTCGCGGCCCGAGGAGCCTCCAGGTGGCTAGGGTCCTCCGCACCCAGAAGTACACCATCCGGCCATACACGTGTCGACGTGTCATAATCCAAAGGGGTCACCCCCTTCTTTTATACAAGGAAAATAGTCACAGAAAAGGGGGTTGGGCTCTTTTCTGGAGAGAAAGAGGGATAGAAAGGCCAAAAAACAGAGGACGCTCTCCTCTCTCCGCCTGAATACTCTTCCCTCCAGCCCTCCGAAGGATCTTCACCAGGCAAGCGCCTCTTGTGCTTATTACTATGCCATTCTCTCTCTTTAAGCACTAACTTGGGCGTCGAAGGTTCCCCCACCCCCCGAAAAATCACTCCGGGGGTCTCCTAACCCTTGTTTTCTGAGTGTTTCAGCTAGGTCTCCCTGAGGAACCACTGTTCTGGGCTCTCCCCCACACCGGAGGTACCTCCCGTCCTCACCTACCGCGGGACCAAGAAGCTGCCGGCCATCCTCTAGGGCGATCCACCCTGGACGCCTTCCTTTCGCACCTCCGGGATCCCCTGCTGCCCATACCACTGCACACAGTGAAGATGCTGGCTCCGCCTAACCAGACCACGTCAGATGCTGGCTCCGCGCCAACCGCATCACTCTGGCGCCGTCTGTGGGAAGTCACTCCCAGGTTGCCGTCATTGAAACTCAGCATTTTAAGGACAAAGGGACTCCCGGGGTCCCCGTCCGTGGCAGAAATTCAACCCGCAACCGAATAACGACAGCAGGAATTTCCCTATCCAAGGGAAAAACCCCCTGACTATCACTATGGGCTTCCTGCGTGAATTCCCACACTCTAGCGTGGTTGAAGAGACGCAGTAGTCAAGCCAAAGAAGGCCGTAGCAAAATTTGCACCAGCCGCATCACTCTGGCGTCGTCTGTGGGAAGTCACTCCCAGGTTGCCGTCATTGAAACTCGGCGTTCTAAGGACAAAGGGACTCCCGGGGTCCCTGTCCGTGGCAGAAATTCAACCGGCAACCGAATAACGACAGCAGGAATTTCCCTATCCAAGGGAAAAACCCCCTGACTATCGCTATGGGCTTCCTGCGCGAATTCCCACGCTCTGGCGTGGTCGAAGAGACGTAGTAGTCAAGCCAAAGAAGGCCGCAGCAAAATTTGGACCAAACGCCCTCTCCATCGGTACCTCGATAGGGAGAGAGTCTTGCATCAATTCGCAAAAGTATGGGAAACGAAGGCTAACGAGATGAGTCCTCGATGGGAAGCATAACCCCCGGAGTATGACCTACGGGAAAAGCAGGGTCGGGATGACCCAGACCTCCCCCGCCGAAAGAGTTCTGCACCCGAGGAAAGAATCGACATCTCCTCGGCAACGAAGTCAAAACCCATTGTCCCGAAAGGTCGTCTACAAGTTGACGTATGGGTAGAAGATGTCAACTTTACTTCCCTGGACGCGCTATCACTGTCCGAAGTGAATCGCCTTTGCACGATGTCACGAAAAGAAGTAGAGCGTTCGGAAAAAGACTATCAAAATGGTGCATCGAACTCAAAGAGTACTACATCCCGCATAAGCCTATAAGGGCAATAAGTGCCTAGATACTTGCAGACTAGATCACCGAAATCCCAGAAGTAAGAAAGGCTTAAACCAACAAGGGAGACTCGCAACCAAAGGTGGGAAGATCCTACATAGAGGAATCTCGCAACCAAAGAGTCCCGAAAATCCTCATCAAGAGGCAGAAAAATGCAAAGACGTTCCGGATGACATTTCCTGACTAAGGAAAAACTTTGCAGGCAAAGGTACGCAACTTCGTTATTAGAATATATATCAGTAAAAAGGGTGCAAGACAACTCGTCCGAGAGGCGTGAAAATGGCCAAAGACACGCCAACAGCTGAAGATTGCCTTCGGCGCAAAAAACCTCAGAAAGATTGTACCGAGCCACTCCAGACAGCACCCGAAGATGTGAAGCAGAGAATTACCACACTGAGTGGGATAAGGCAGAATTTCTAGCAACCATGCCAGGAAAATGTGCACAGGAAGTTCGTCCGGAAGAACATGGTATGTTGATTTGGCATACCGACGGTGACAAAGGCCAATAATGATTTCCAGTCTAGGGACAGAGGATTTCAAGAATTCATCACCGACCTCGGAATAAAAAGGCACTTCAGCCCATTAGCTCAGCCCCCGTGCAACAAACAAACAGAGGTGGCCAAAAGAGCTTTAAAAGAGGGACTCTGAGAGATGCAAAGGGAAAGTGGCCAGGAAAACTTCCTACTGTACCAAGGAGTTATCAGACAACTCCCCGAGGGACCAAGGAGAAGACATTTTTCTCACTTATCCCTAGCACAGAAAGCCATTATCCATTTGAAGTAGTTCAGCCAGCATACAGATGTTGGATGAGAGAGAAGGTAACCTCGTTGTCAAACACTGAGAAACGGCCGAGCTCGAAAGGAGGCCTTTTCGGCAAAAGGTGGCCATAAGTGCAAACCTGCATGATAGGCCAAAAGGAACAAGGAAAAAGAGACCTCGCCCCTGAAAAGCCAAATTAGAACCTCGTGAAGTACTTCGGCCAAACGGGAAAGGGCCCTGTTCGGTCCTAAAAATGAGGTCCAAAAGGGAGCATACAAGCTTGGCAACACTGAAGGGAGAAAAACTGAAAAAGTACAAGGCACTCGGGCGCTTTAAAGAAATTCTATACTTGGAATTTTTAGACAAGAAATGGTGCAAGCCATAAATTTGTCTAAGTACAGGAAGTTTTCCCCTGTATGAGAATGTTCGCCAAACAAAGCTGAAGTATAGACTCCCGAAAGTCTTCTGTTCCTTCCGAAGATAGTTGGATTATATGTCCAAAAGAAGGTAAGTCTACTAAACACGGCCGGCAAAGGACTAGCTAAAATTTGCCTGAAAGGAACTTCGTTCACTACGAAAGTTCACCCAAAGAATGGCCGATGAAGCAAGCAAAGAAAGTACCGAAGTCCCATGACCGATAGTGGTCGGGATAATTGGGAAACAAAAAAAGGCTCACAAAAAACTTAGACAAAATTATGAAGATTAATCCATTGAAGAAGGCCTTCATACAAGGGGAAGATTACAAAAAGGAAAGTACAAAGAAGAAGAAGAAGGCAAAGGTCCTAGAATATCTAAGGGACCCCGGCGTTATGGGAAGCTTCGGCTCCTGAGCTCTTCGCCACAGCCTTCGGTGTAGGAGGAAGCGGCGGCAAGTTGAGGAACTCAACTCTTGACCACATCCACCGAGGCCCCTCGGGAATATCCAGGGCAGCCAGAAAGGAAGGATCGAGGTTCGGATACTTCTTCAAAAATTGATAACGAGTAAGGTAGAAACTGTCCCGAAAAGCAACCTTGGACGTCTGGACGGCTTTATCTCTTTCAACGTCCAACTCGTCTGCCTCATGTTGAAGATCCGAAACCTCTTGCTGAAGGTCAAAAATCTCCTTCTCCAGCTCCTCGGTTTTCTTCTTCTCATCCGAACTCTCCTTCAGTGAGCCGACCTCAGCCTGGAGTTCGGCATTCTCAGCCATCGCCTTCGCCAAAAGGGCAGACTCCCCTTCTTTTTCCTTTCGAAGGGCCTCATTGGCCGAAGTCAGGCTGATTAACTTATCACCAAGGTCGGACATCTTCTTGGAAAAATCCTTAAAGAGCTCCTCTTGACCCTTCAAAAATTCCTCCTGAAGACTAGCAACCTTCTCCTTGCATATTTCGCTCAGCTTGGTGTTTGTCAACACCGAGGTGGCGCAGAAAACTTTGGCCTTCTCCAACTTACCTTCGGCCCAAGCTCGGACTGAAGACTGCTTTGCTGCCCAAGCTCAGAGGTATCCACTATACCCCAAAAGCTGCGAAAAAAAAAGGCACTTAGTGAAAATTTGCACACGGAAAGCCAGAGCACTTAGGCAGAAAAGTGGAAGGAAAAGTGAGAAGCCCAAAGGGTTACCTGAGCAGCATGCTGGGAAACTTTTGCAGCAAGGGCATCCTCGGAGGCACACTCCTCAGCAACTGCCTTGAAGGATGCCTGAGTCAACACGCCCCTCAACATTTGGGGAGCCATTTCCGGGTAGTCTTCAGAGAACAAGCTCATGTCCTCCGTGAAAGACCAGAACGGCTCCCTTGGGACTTTGCCCTTCGAGACATGGGAATCCCGAAGATCTCGCCTTCGGGAGTGCTAAATCTTCCTAGGCAGGGGTGCCAAATCCTCTGCAAAAAGAAACATCTCATCAGCTAAATTTTCCTTGGTTATGTTTCCTTGGTTATAAAAAATGTGTGAGATTGCAGGAGAAAATAGAGAAACCTGCCGCGACTTCGGCACAGTCATCATCAGAGTCACCAACCTTCTCCACGTCAGCAGGAATATGTTTGCCCTTGGCTCTTCGGTGTTCCTCTAATTCTTCAATAGGAAGATCCTCCGAAGGGCCCAACAAATCTGCCGACATGGCGGGACTCAGAGGCGCAGAAATGGCCACCTCAGTAAAAACCCCTCTGGGCGTTTCAGGCTGGGAAAAAGTTACAACCTCGATCGAGGTTACAATGACTTCGCCTGCCTCCAAAACGTCCTTCGGGGAGGGAGGAGGGGTGTCCCTTTTGGTCTTCTTGGCGGAAGATGATCCACCACCAGAAGCCTTATTGGTCTTCTTGGCGGAGGACGGCTCACCCCCAGAAGCCTTGCGCCTCTTCTTCATTTGTTCTTCCTTCTCGGACTGACCAAGGAAGAGAAGCCTCACCGGCCAAGAGTTCTTCCCCTCGGTAGCAGGAGCTGGCATATTGAGATCCGTCTTATGCTCCAAAACCACCCCCAGCTCCCGAAGGACGTCCTCGGTCATGAGTTTCCACATGATCGGGAAAGGGTAGAGAGAGCATGGAGGGACCTTGACATCCCAGTCGGCGATAGCATGGATTTGTCTGTCAAAGTCCCCAAACCTAGCTGCCAACTCAGGAGTCAGCAACTTCTTGGGGTTCGTGACATCCGCCTCTAGCTCTCCCTGAGCCCACTTAGTTGGGACGTGCGATCAGGCCTCCGCCACCTTCAGGAAGAAAAACTTCCTTTGCCACCCTCGCCAGCTATCCTTGGTAGCAAAGGTGAACATAAATTTCTTGCTCCTAGATCCCCGGGGTAGAATGAAATAAAAGCCACCCTTCAGAATCGGATAGTGCTTATAGTACTGCATGAATAAGATGAAATGGGGTTCTACCCCGAAGATCCTACACATGCAGAGAAAGGCATTAAAATAGCAGTATGAGTTCGGAGGAAGTTGATTCACGGCTATGCCATGAAATTGGCAAAAGTCGCAAATCATCTTCGCGGGAGGAAACCGAAGTCCGGCCTTCAGTTGGGCTCAAAAAATGGTAACCCCCTCACCTTGATTCATAAAGCAAAACTGGCCAAGGCGAGGTAACCTGGTGATGGCATAAGAGGGAAGGAAAAATTTCGTCTTCCATTTTTCTAATTTTTTAGGAGTGGTGCAACAAGGGTGAGACATAAGAGGTTGCCAGCTCTCGGGAATAGGCATGGTAGATAGAAAAATGACTTCGGGAAGCGAAAAGAGAAAGCAAAAAATGAAAAGAACTCTAGAAGTCAAAACCCACCAAAAGACTTGCCAAAGTCTGGGTTTGAGGACGCCGTCGTGAAAGATCACCAGAAATCGCTCCGCCGCAAAAAAGGAAGGAAAAGAAAGAGCAAAGTGAGAGCAAAGAAACACAAGTGAAGAGTATGACGGGAAGAAGGCTTTTATAGATCGAGAAAAGGCAACCAAGAGGCCGTCATAAGTGCTGCATGAAGGCGAAGCATCACCATAATTGCTCCTCGCACATGAAAAGATGTGCCCATCCTAGCTGATGCCTGCCATGTGTCACCCATCGTCAGCAACGAGGTCTCGTTTTCTGGCATCGAGAAAACTCGGGCACATTGCTCGAGACAGACACACCTAGTTTCAAGATGCATCGATCTATTAGCCTGTGGCGGGAAAAGTGAACAGGTTGGGAATCTCAAGAATACTGAAACCCAGATAGGCGACACCTGTGCGAACAGGGCTTATCGCCTAAAAAGTGAAGTGCCTCCCCTACCGACGTTGTACTCCGAGCATGAAGTCCAAGAGGTCAGGGGTTCAGGGCTCCATGCCGCCCTGTTCGACCGAAAACGGACATCCTACATCGAGAAAACTCGGGCACATTGCTTGAGACAGACACACCTAGTTTCAAGATGCGTCGATCCATTAGCCTATGGCGGGAAAAGTGAACAGGTTGGGAATCTCGAGAATACCGAAAGCCAGATAGGTGACACCTATCCAAACAAGGCTTATCGCCCAAAAAGTGAAGTGCCTCCCCTGCCGACGTCGTATTCCGAGCATGAAGTCCAAGAGGTCAGGGGTTCAAGGATCCATGCCGCCCTGCTCAACCGAAAATGAACATCCTACTATGTGGCCTCTGGGAGTCCATGAGGCCGTCCTGACAAAACTACCAAGATAAGCGCAAGATGGACCCCAGAAGGGCTACTTGCCGAAGTTTTCACTCCGGCTTTCCAAAGGCGGCATGTGATAGCCAAAGTGCTATCACCCTGACCACCTACCGACCACGGTAAAGTGGGAGCTAGACACCTGAGGTCTGCGACCTCAGAAACAACTCCGGAGTAAAGGAAGTCAAACACCTGGGGCATACGACCTCGGTAGACTCGCCAAAACCAACTTCGGGAACCGGCGTATCGCCTCCTTAGGGACGGTGACCAAACCAGCTCCGGGGGAGAAGGACCGACCACTGCCCATGGGAGAAAGCCCCCCCGAAGATGGAACTGCTGAAGTACCAACCTGACTTCGGTGGAAGGCTCCTCATCCTGAAGTAAGACATCGACCAGAGGGACCTCGGTTGTATGGCAAGAGCAATTAAGGAGTCTCGGACACTCTGGTCACTTATGTATCTGACACGCCACCTTCAGATACGCTCTGATACGCCACCTTCAGGCACGCTCTGGCACACCGTCGCAGTCTGATATCCTATCACGAAGGGCTACAGCTCGCGGCCCGAGGAGCTTACAGGTGGCTTGGGTCCTCCGCACCCGGAAGTACACCATCTAACCATACACGTGTCGAACACGTGTCATAATCCAAATAGGTCACCCCCCTTCTTTTATACAAGGAAAATAGTCGCAGAAAAAAGGGCTGGGCTCTCTTTTGGAGAGAAAGAGGGACAGAAAGGCCGAAAAGCAGAGGACACTCTCCTCTCTCCGCCTGAATATTCTTTCCTCCAGCCCTCAGAATGATCTCCACCAGGCAAGCGCTTCTTGTGCTTATTACTACGCCATTCTATCTCTTTAAGCACTAACTTGGGCGTCGAAGGTTCCCTGCCGGAAAATCACTCCGAAGGTCTCCTAACCCTTGTTTTCTGAGTGTTTCAGCCAAGTCTCCCTGAGGAACCACTGTTCCGGGCTCTCCCCTGCACCGGAGGTACCACCCGTCCTCACCTACTGCGGGACCAAGAAGCTGCCGGCCATCCTCTAAGGTGATCCACCCTAGACACCTTCCTTTCGCACCTTCGGGATCCCCTGCTGCCCATACCACTGCACACAGTGGAGATGCTAGCTTCGCCTAACCGGACCACATCAGATGTTGGCTCCGCGCCAACCGCATCAACAAGCTCTATCTGGTTTCGAAGGGTGGCTTTTATTTCATGCTACCTCGAGGATCTGGGAGCAAAAAATTCATGTTCACCTTCGCTACCAAAGATAGCCGGCGAGGGTGGCGAAGGAAGTTATTCTTCCTAAAGGTGGCGGAGGCCTGGTCGCATGTTCCAACTAAGTGGGTTTGGGGGAAGCTGGAGACGGATGTTGTCGATCCCAATAAGTTGCTAACTCCTGAGTTGGCAACGAGGTTTGCGGACTTCGACAGACGTATCCGTGTTGTCACCGACTGGGATGCTGAGGTCTCTCCACGCTCCCTCTACACCTTCCCCATCATGTGGGAGCTCATGACCAAGGATGTCCTTCGGGAGTTGGGGGCAGTTAAGGAGCATAAGATGAATATCGGCATGCCAGCTCCTGCCATCAAGGGGAAGGAGTCCTGGCTAGTGAAGCTCCTTCGGGGGGAGCTCATTTACGAAGCCTTTTTTGAAAGTGAGTTTTCTTTCAAATTTTTCAGTATAAGTATCTGTCCAGACTCACACTGATGTTTTCCTTTTATTTTAGAGATGGGCGATGAGTCTGCTGCCTACTATAAGTCTCTCTTCCTCGGTCAGGCGGAGAAGGGGGACCAAACGAAGAAAGGCGTCTCGAAGAGGCGCAAGACTACTGGGAGTGGACCATCTTCTGCCAAGAAGGCAAAGCAGGACACCCTTCTTCCACCCTTCGAGGATGTGGCGGAGGTCGGCGGTGACATTCCAACTTCCACCAAGCCTGAAACTCCCGGCGAGCTTGATACTACCATCGAGGTTCCTGCCGGGGTGGTTACTATTGCTGCTGCTTTGAGTCCCACCATGTCGGTGGATCTTTTGGGCTCTTTGGCAGGTGGTTCCTCTTCCGAGGAGTTGGAAAAACATCGAAGAGACAAAGACAAGCATATTCCTTCCGTCGTGGAGGAGGTCCGAGACTCCGATGACGACGTTGCTGAGGTTGCGCCCGGTTTGTCTCCTATACCTTTTTAGTACTCGTATCCTCAAAACTTGCATAGTTAATGAGCCTTGTCTGACTTACACTTTTAACTTTGCAGAGGATCTGGCGCCCTCAGCTTGGATGGTTGAGCATGCCTGGAAGCGGGCTCTTCGGGATTCCCACATCCCAAAGGACAAGGTTCCAAGGGAGCCATTTTGGTCTTTCATGGAGGACATGAATCTGTTATCCGAGGATTGTCAGAAAATTGCTCCCCAGATGGCGTGGGGCGTGCTCACTTAGGCTTCCTTCAAGGCAGTTGCCGAGGAGTGTGCCTCCGAGGATGCCCTTGCCGCTAGGGTCTCCGAGCACGCTGCCCAGGTAGTTCTTCAGGCCTCTTCATTTTCCCGCCCACTTTTTTGTCTAAGTGTTTTGGCTTTGCTTGTGTAAATTTCAGCAAGTACCTTTTTTTTTGTTGCTCCTGGGGTATAGTGGATACCTTCGAGCTTAGGCAGCAAAGCAGTCTTCGGTCCGAGCTTGGGCCGAAGATAAATTAGCAAAGGCCAAGGTCTTATGCGCTAACTTGGTTGTGACGAACACCGAGTTGAGCCGAATAGCCATGGAAAGGGTTGCCAAGCTTCGGGAGGAATTCTTGAAGGGCCAAGAGGAGCTCTTGAAGGATTTCTCCAAGAAGATGTCCGACCTTGGTGAGAAGGTTGTGAGCTTATCCTCGGCCAACGAGGCTATTTAGAAGGAGAAAGAAGAAGAGGCTGCTCTCCTAACGAAGGCTTTTGCTAACCATGCCGAACTTCAAGCCAAGGTCGACTCACTGAAGAAGGATTCAAAGAAGAAGAAGAAGATAAAGGAGCTGGAGAAGGAGGTTGCAGATCTTCAGAATGAGGTTAATGACTTGGATGTTGAGAAAGACAAGGCCGTTCAGGTGACCATGGTTGCCTTTCAGGACGACTTCTGCCTAGCTCATCGCCAAGTTCTGAAGGAATATCCAAACCTCGACCTTTCCTTCTTGGCTACCATGGATATTCCTAAGAGGCCTTGGTGGACTTGGTCGAAGATCGAGCTCCTCAACCTGCCGTTTGCCCCTCCTCCTGCACCGAAGGCAGCGGCCAAAGACACAGGAGCTGGAGCTTCCCATGACACCGGGCTCCTTTAGATATTCTAGGGCCTTTGCTTTCTTCTTCTCTTTGTATTTTTCTTCTTGTAACCTTCTCCTTGTACCATACCTTCTTCAATATATTTTCCTTCACAATTTGGTTAAGTCTGTTGAGCAATTTTTGTTTCCCAGTTGTCCCGACCACTTTCAGTCAGGGGACTTCAAAAAGTTATACTTTGCTCGTTTCACCGGCCAACCTTCGGGTAAGCGTTCATTGTGGGCAAAGTTCCCTTAGACCCCTTTTAGCCTAGCCTCGTCAGCTGTACTCGATAGACTTCACCTCTTTTGGGCATATAACCCAGTCAACTTCAGAAGGAAAATGTTACTTTCGGGAGTGCGTGATCTAGCTTTGTTCGGCGAGTACTCTCAGATAGGGGAAAACTTCTATACTTAGAACAAATTTCTAACTTGTAGAATTTCTCACCTAAAAATCTGAGTATAGAATTTCTTTTAAGGCGTTCGAGTGCCATGTATTTTTCAGTTTTCCCCCTTCGGTGTCGCCAAACTTGTATACTCCCTTTCGGACCTCATTTAGGACCAAGTAAGGCCCTTTCTAGTTTGGCTGAAGTACCCAATGGGGTGGTTTTTGGCGTTCAAACTCGGCCTTTTGGAAGACGAGGTCTCCTTTCCTAATTCCTTTTGGCCTAACACGTAGGTTTGTGCTCATGGCCACCCTTTGCTGAAAGGCCTCTCTTCTGAGCTCGGCCACTTCTCTGTGTTCGTCAACTAGGTCGAGCTTAGTTCTCAACCTAAGGTCGTTTCCTCATTCATCGAACACTTGTATTCTAACTAGTGGCCATAGTAATTCAATAAGGATATTGGCCTCTGTACTAGAGATAAATGAGAAAGGTGTCTCCCCCGTGGCCCTTCGGGGTGTTTGTCTGATGACTCCACAGTACATTAGGAAGTTCTCCTGGCCACTCTCCCTTTGCTTTCCCTAACCTCTTTTCCAGTCCCTCTTTTGTAGTTCTGCTGGCTACCTCTACTTGTCTGTTGCTCTGGGGCTGAGCTAGCGGGGTGAAGTGCATTTTAATTTTGAAGTTGGTGACGAATTCTTGGAATCCCTTGTCCATAAACTGGGAACCATTATCGGCCACTGTCACCGTTGGTACGCCAAATCTGCATATCATGTTCTTCCAGACAAACTTTTGTATATCCTTTGCCGAAATAGTTGCCAGGGGCTCTGCCTCCACCTACTTAGTGAAGTAGTCTGCTGCAATTACGCAGAACTTCACTCCTCCAGGTGCTGTCGGGAGAGGCTTGATGAGGTCTCTGCCCCATACTGTGAAGGGGCAAGGGTGATCTGCCAGGGTTATCTACTCCGAAGGCAGCCTTTGGGTGCTGGCGTGTCTTTGGCCATTTTCACACTTCCTAGACGAATTGTCTTGCACCCTTTTTACTGATACATCTCTGTAACGGCCTTGCGATATCGCCCGAAATGTCTTCATACTTTCACCGGTTGATGAGGATTTTCAGGACTCTTTGGTTGTGAGATACCTCTTTGTAGGATCTTTCCACCCTTTGTCTGAGGTTACTATACTTAACGTTGCCATGCTTGGATGGGCCAACACTTTGGTAACCAAATTTGATTGCTTTAGTGGCGTCCCTGCCCTCGGGCCCCCGAAGGACTACTCCAGCACCTTGATGTTCTGTGCTAAAGGTTCCATCGATGAGGAGTTTCCACTCTGGATCTACCTTTGCTCGGTCTCACTCATTGGTTTCAACATTTTCTATTTCTGGGATTTCAGCAATGAAGTCTGCCAGTGCCTGGGCTTTCTGATGGCGATGGTGGCCATCAGGATCTCCACTGTGTACCAAGGAGACAGCAGCAGGGACTTTCGGAGGTGTAGATGAACCCAGGGTCACTCGGAATGGCCGGCAGCGTCTTTGTCTCATGCTCGAAGGGCCTGCCTGAAACACTCAGAAAATAGGGGTTAGGAGGTCCCCGGAGTCTTTTTCCGGGGAGGAGCCTCCGACGCCAAAGTCAGTGTTTAGCAGAGGTGGAGAAAGAGTAGTAAGCATAAGGGGTTCTTGCCTATCGTGTTCTCTTTTGAAGGCTAAGGAGATGAGGGGGAAGCCCCATGCCTCAGAGTATTTAGGCGGAGAGAGGAGAGAAATCCCCCCTGTCTGAGACCATTCCCCCGGCATATATAGGAGGAGGTGAACCCTTCAGATCGTAACACCTGATCTGTATTTCTGGGCGTGGGGTCCCCTAGCCGCCCGGAGGCTCCTCGGACCACAAGCTGCGTCAGGTGCAGGCCTACATGACAGGAGGTAGGTAGGGGCAGCGCACCAGAATGCATATGAGGGCGGCGTACAGGGTGTTCAGGCAGAAATGTCAAAGACTCCTTGATGGCTCCTACCGTACCTCCAAGGCCCCCTTGGTTGATGTCTCCCTTCAGAGTGAGGGGCCTTCTCTCGAAGTCACACCGGTACTTTGGGGTATTTACAGGTGCCGAAGTTGGTCCCTTCAGGGGGCTTTTGCCTGCAGAAGGTGGCTGGCACTTCTCCTCGAAGCTAGTTTGGTCACCCTCCCGATAGAGGCGATACGGTAGTTTCCCGAGGTTGGTATTGGTGGGTTACCGACGTCGCGTGCCTCAGGTGTTTGGCTCCCTTCAACTGGGGTCCTTAAGCATTCGGGGCGACAGCACTTCAACTATCACTTTCATTGCCCTTCTCGGCTCGTACGCGATATCGTACTTTCCGTGTTCGATGCACCATTTTGATAATCTTTCCAAATGCTCTACTCTTTTCATGGCGTTGCGCAGAGGCAGGGTAGTTCGGATAGTGATAGCGTGTCCTTGGAAGTAGGGTACCAAACTTCTGCCTGTGAGTACCAAGGCATAGAGGGCCTTCTGGAGGAATGGGTATCTGACCTCGTTGCTGAGGGCATGGTGACTTTTCTTTGGGTGAAGAACTCCTTCGATGAGGAGCTTTGGATCGTTTTGACCCTGTTTCCCCCTATGGTTGCGTTCCGAGAGGTATGCTTCCCGTCGAGGACTCGTCTCACTGATCTCTGCTTTTCGAACTCCTGTGAATTGACATTGGACTCTTCTCCCGACGAGGTGCTGGTGAGGAGGACCCTCGGCCCAGACTTGGCTATGGCCATCTTCGGTCTCACTGCTGTGTCATTTCAACCATGACTGAGTGTGGGAACTCGTGCAGGAAGCCCGCGGTAATAGTCAAAGAATATTCATCCACGAGCAGGGAAATCCCTGCTGCAATTGTTCGGTTGCCGATTGAACCTCTGGCGCAAACGGGGACCTCGAAAGTCCCATGTCCTTAGAATGCCGACCTTCAACAACGATGACCTGGGAGTGATTTCCCACAGACGGTGCCAGATGATGGCCAGCGGCATCTTCGTAAGGTGAGATGGTGAGGCCGAGAAGGACTTTCGGCATGGGAGAGTGCCCTGGTGAAGGGATTCCTCAGGAGTACCTGCCTGAAACACTCAGAAAACAAGGGTTAGGAGGTCCTCGGAGTGATTTTCCGGGGAGGAGCCTCCGACACCCAAGTCAGCGCTTTGGGGGGTGGAGAGGGAGTAGTAAAGGCAAAAGGCTCTCGCCTACCGTGTCCTCTTGAGGATGGAAAGAAGAAAGTGAGTGAGAGAGCCCTCTTGATACCATTCCCCTGATATATATAAGAGGAGGTGAGCCCTGCAGATTGTGACATGTATACTGATGGATACCATCCGTACTTTTGCGTGTGGGGTCCCCTAACCGCCTTCAGGCTCATCGGGCTACGAGCTGAGGCAAGCATAGCCTTACATGACAAGACGTAGGCAGTGGTGGCGCGTCAGAGTGCATATGAGGCGGCGTGTAGGGTGTGCGGGTGTAATGTCAGAGACTCTTTAATGGCTCCTGTCGTACCTCTGAGGTCCCTTTGGTTGATGTCTCACTTTGGAGTGAGGGGCCTGTTCCCGGAGTCATACTGGTACTTCGGGGAATTCCCTAGCTCCAAAGTTACTCCTTTGGGGGGCTTTCTCCTATAGAAGGTGACTGGTCCTTCTCCCCCGAAGCTAGTTCAGTCGCCTTCCCTAGGGAGGTGATATGCTAGTTTTTCGAGCTTAGTATAGGTGGGCTACCGGGATCGTGTACCTCAGGTGTCTGATTCCCTCCTTTCTGGGGTCCTTAGGTGACCAGGGCGATAGCACTTCGGCTATCAGAAGGCAGGAATAATAAGGGAGGTTTAGTACCCCGAATGGCTTAGCAACATAGTAATTGCAACAAAGGAAGGGAGCAATAAACTTTAAATGTGTATTGATTTCCGAAACATAAATGACGCCTGCCTGAAGGACTCCTACCTTTTGCAACCAATAGACCAATTGGTAGACTCCACTGCCAAATACGGTCTACTGAGCTTCCTCGACGCCTTCAGCAGATATCACCAAATTCAGATGAATCCCGAAGATGAGGAAAAAATCACCTTCATAACCGAAGTCGGTACCTACTGCTATGTGAGAATGCCCTTCGGCCTTAAAAATGCGGGAACAATGTACCAAAGGCTGATGAACAAGGTATTTATCTCCCAAATTGGGAGAAATATCGAAGTATATGTTGACGATATGATAGTCAAGAGCAAACTGCCTGGCAGTCATATCATAGACTTGGAAGAAACATTCTGCCAACTTCAGAAATTTGGGATCCGTCTTAACCCCCGAGAAATGTGTGTTCGGGGTAACGGTTGGCAAAGTCCTCATGTTTATGGTATCCAAGAGAGGTGGTGGCCTGCGGCGGCTTCATCATGTGCCATTGTGCGGGTAAGGAGGGCTTTTGACGGAGGAGAGCACCTTGGGAGGAGATTCCCCAGTGGAGGATACCTGAAATGCTCCAGAAAACACAGGTTAGGAGGTCCTTGGAGTGTATTTCCGGGGAGGAGCCTCCAACGCCCAAGTCAGCACTTGTAGGTGACTAGATGATGTGGTCTTTTGTGTATTCCAAGAAAACTTTCTTACCTGGCACGATTTCGGGCCGAGAATGAGCTGGCGATGGCCAAGCGCTTCTGTGCTGATTCGGCGTTGGCCAATATCGAATTAAGCCGAACAGCCAGGGAGAAGGTAGCTGCTGTTCAGGACGAGTTTTTGAGGGGCCAGGAGGACCTCACAAAAGACTTCTCACACAAGATGGCCGTCCTTGGCACGGAGGTTGTGGGCTTAACCTCAGCCAATGAAGCCATTCAAAAGGAGAAGGAGGAAAGGACCGGTCTCTTGGCGATGGCTCTTGCTGACAATGCCAACCTTTGAGCCGAGGTCGGCATGCTGAAGGAGGACGGTGATAACCTCCGAACCGAGGTCGATATGCTGAAGAAGGGCTCAAAGAACAAGAAGAAGGTGAAAGAGCTGGAGAAGGAGGTTGCAACCCTTCAAAAGGAGGTCTCGAATCTTCAGAACGAGGTGGATGACTTAGACGTGGCTAAGGACAAAGCTGTCCAGGCAACGAAGGTTGCTTTTCAGGAGGGTTTCTGCCTAGCCCATCATCAGTTTCACAAGAAGTATCCAGACCTTAACCTCTCCTTTTTAGCAGCCATGGATATTCCCGAGGGTCTTCAGTGGGCTTGGTCAAAGATAGAGCTCCTCAACCTGTCACCTGCCTCAGTTCTGAAGACGTCGGCCAAAGACAGCAGAGCTGGAGCTTCCCATGACGCCGGGGCCCTCTAAATATCCTAGGGCTTTTCTCCTTCTTCTTTTTCTTCGTGTTTTTCTTTTCTTTGTAACCTCTTCCTGTATCAAAATTTTGATTAATGAATTCTCATTATTTTGGTTAAGTGTTTTGAGTAATCTTTTCCAATATTTCGAGCGATCTTTTCCAACGATCCTGACCACATTTGGTCAAGGAACTTCGAAACGCTTCTCGCTTACCATTATTGTGGTTTTCCATCTTTTCCCGACCACATTCGGCAAAGGATCTTGGAAAAACCCTTGTCATTTTCCATCTTTGCCCGACCACATTCGGCCAAGGGATCCTGGAAAAACCCTTGTCGTTTTCCATCTTTTCCCAACCACATTCGGCCAAGGGATCTTGGGAAAACCCTTGTCATTTTCCATCTTTTCTCGACCACATTCGGCCAAGAGATCTTGGGAAAACCCTTGTCATTTTCCATCTTTTCCCGACCACATTCGGCCAAGGGATCTTGGGAAAACCCTTGTCATTTTTCATCTTTTCCCGACCACATTCGGCCAAGGGATCTTGGGAAAACGTCATTTTCCATCTTTTCCCGACCACATTCAGCCAAGGGATCTTGGGAAAACCCTTGTGGTTTTCCATCTTTTCCTGACCACATTCGGCCAAGAGATCTTGGGAAAACCCTTGTGGTTTTCCATCTTCGTACTGGAGATAAATGAGAAAGGTATTTTCCCCCCTTCACTCCTTTGAGAGTTTGTTTGGTAACTCTTAGGTTCGATCGGAAATTTTCCTGGCCATTTTCCTTTTGCTTTCTCCAACCTCTTTTGTAGTCCTTTTTTATAGCTCTTTTGGAAACCTTGCCTGTCTGTTGCTCGACAGTTGAGCTAGTAGGCCGAAGTGCTTTCTCATGCTGATGATGGATTCTTGAAATCCTTTGCCTATAGGCTTTGCCTGCAAGGTTTTCCCTTGATCAGGAAAATATGGTTTGGAACGCCTTTGCACTTTCTGACGGTTTAGGAGAATTTTTGGGATCCTTTGGTTATGGGGTTTCTCCTGCTAGGATCTTTCAGCCTTTCGTGTGAGGTCGTTATACCTAGCTTTGCCATACTCGGATGACCCAATACTTCTGATAATCAAAATTTGATCGTTTCTATGGCCTCTCTGCCTTCGGGCCCCCGAGGGGGTATCCCAGCGTCCTAACGTTCTGCGCTTGGGGTTCCACTGGCAAGGAGTTTCCATTCTGGATCTGCCTTCGCTCTGTCTCCCTTATTCGTTCTAGCCTTCCCTCCTTTTGGGGTTTCGGTGGTGTAGTCTACCAGTACCTGGGCATTCACTGCCCTTCTATGCTCATGCGTGATGTACTACTTTCTGAGTTTGATGCACCATTTTTATAGTCTTTTCCGAATGCTTCTACCCTTTTTTGTGACGTTACGTAGGGGCAGGTCACTTCGGACAGTGATAGCGTGTTCAGGGAAGTAGAATCGGTTCCTTCTGCCCACTAGTCAAGTCATAGATGACTTTTCGGGGCAATGGGTCTTGACTTTGTTACCGAGGAGATGGCAATTTTTTCCTCAGGTGCCGAACTTGGGGAGGTCCGGGCCATCCTGAACCCGCTTTTCCCGCAGTCCATGTCCCAAAGGGGCTTGCTTCCTGAAGGGGACTCATCTCGTTGATCTTTACTTCCCACACTTTTATGACTTGACACGGGACTTTTCCCCTCAACGAGGTAGCGCTGCGGAGGTGCTTTGTTTTGAACTTAGCTGTGGCCTTTTTCGGCTGCATCATTTTGACCACGACAAGGCGTGGCTATTCGCGCACGAAGCCTATGATAGTAGTCAGAGGGCATTTACCCTCGGGCGGAGGGGGTCTGAGGGAGGGTTCGCGGAGGTCGGAAGTTGAACAGAAGACTGGTCTTCCATCTCAGCTACGTTCTCGGGGGGAAGAGGAGGAGTGGTAGCCTTGACCTTTTTGAACTTAGAAGAGCCGGCAGCCGTCTTCTTCTGTTTAACAGGAGCTTTCTTGCTCTGGGGTGAGACCCCTTTTAGCATCATGGCAGGTCAATGTACCCGAGGACTGGAAGTTCAGATGGTCCGAGGCCGAAGGTGGGGGAACTGACTAGGCTAAAATCAGTTTTTGAAATGTCTAATTTACCCAGCAGATGAGAAAAAATGACGTCGATGTTTGAGCCGTCGTCGAGGAGCACTGTTTTGACATCCCAGTTTCCTATCCTTGCCATGACAATGAGGGGATCATCGTGAAGGAACTTTACTACAGACCCATCCCTACGGGTGAGCCTTCACGGGGAGTTCCCGTACTCCATGACGAATACTTCTCTCATTTTTATTTTTCTTTCGGCTGAGGGTATCCCAGTGGTGATGGTTTGGATAACCCCTGCCGAGGGTGGCAGACTTTTTCGGGGACTCCGTTCCCGCCGTCTATCAGAGTCATACTCTTCATCGTCTACTCTCCTCTGCTCTTCCTTTCTCCCCTTTGGAGAAGGCATCCGCAGGTATCGTCGGAGTTGACCCTGTTTGATCAGGGACTCGATGTACTTCTTCAACTGGAAATAGGCTTCAGTGTCATGGCCATGATCCCGGTGAAATTGATAGAATTTTTTCATATTCCTTTTATTCTCCGGGGCCATGGCCTTTGGCCTTGGGACGTGGTCCCTTGCCTTTCTAGCGTCATCAGAATACTGGCTCTTGTGGTGTTCAGGGGGGTGAATGCTACGTGATAAATGTTAATTTTGTGGTCAAACATGTTGACTTTTTGTCAACTTTGACCACAATTTTCTACATTACCACTCAATATTTTTGGCCGATTCCTGCCTTGATCCTTCATTTTGTAGGTTGGAGAAGCGGACCAAAGCATTGGAATGGCACCGGGAGGAGTGGAACGAAAAAATGGAAATGCAAAAGTCAACGGGAATTATAACTGTGGCGCCTAGGCGCCACAGTACAAAGTCCTCTTCCAAGCCTAGGCACCCTCGAGCTCTGGCGGCTAGGCGCCCAGACACCCTCTCCTGGCGCTTAGGCGCCAGTCACCCGGGAAAGTGGTCCCCTACCTCAAATTTGAACACAAGCTTGCTATTGGCCAAGGGCTTCTATCCAATTGGTTTGGTGAGTGAAAGGGACTTCCTCTAGAGGAGAAGAATCTGGAACCTAGCAAGGGGAGGGGGATCTTCATCTTCTTCATCTTCATTTTTTTAGCTTCCTAGAACTAGTTTTCTCCATAGGTAGATTTTTAGCTTTTCTTAGTTTCTTCTTGGTGACCATTGGAGCTAACTTGGAGATTGCTTGGAGTGCTCAAGGAGACTAGCTTGGAGACTTTGGATTCAAGAGCTTCTGGCCATCTTAGGTTTACTCTTTCATCTTCCTTGTAGTTCTTCATAGATGCTATTATGTTTACTTTCATGATTATGTTTTATTTAGTTATGGAGTAGTCTTTTTTTGCACTTTCTATGGATGTAGCTACTTGGATTGATTATGTTGGATGAATTCATGGTTATGTGATGTTAAGTTTCTACCAAATGCATGTTTATTCTTCTCTAGAGCTTAATTTTGTGTTAGCTAGTTGATGGCCACAATTGGTTGCACTATAAATTGCCTCTTAACTCTTGGAAAAGATTAGAAGTAATTGGACCTAGGAGAAGAATTTAAGGGCTATGGACTTGTTGGAAAATTAGTCTATGTCCTTAGGTAAAGGTGATGGCGTTGGGTTAGCCATCGTTTACGATCCCGCCGTGGCTCCACGACGAGGGTGACAGGGACCTCCTGAGGGATGTCATAGGTGGCCGTCCTACAATGGAGAGCGGGGGCCATGAAGGATTTCCGGTGCAGGAAGGAGCCTGAAAAAGCTGACATCTTTAAGTGGTTCGGCCTGAAATATACAGAAAACAGGGGTTAGGAGGTCCCCGGAGCGATTTTCCGGGGAGGAGCCTCCGACGCCCAAGTCAGTGCCTCTAAATAGCAAAGAATAGGCATGAAATAGATTGGCTGGGGGTATTTTTCTGGCATGCACATAAGGAGAAGCATCACGCCAGAGGCATTTTTCTGGCATGCCTAGAGGAGAAGAGAGGAGAAAACTGGGACTCTGGAGTATTCCCCAAAGCTCCTGTCCAACCCCCTCTCCCTCTTGCCTAGAGTTTTTCCTGCTGTAAATAGGAGAAAATGAACCCTCCTGATCGTGGCACGTGTATGGACGGATAGGATCCGTACCTCTTAAACAGGAAAGTGGTCAGCCGTGTGCAGGCTTTCTCGGGCAATGGTTTGTCAAAAATCGTGTCTCAGTGTGCCAGAGCACGGACTACAGTGGCCTGTCAGAATGCTTGAGGTCAACGTCTAGGACGTACGGGCAAATATGTCAGAGACTCCTTCGTATCACCCATCACCCCTCCGAGGTCCCTCGGCCGACGTTACCTTTTAGGTAGACGAGCAAGGACTTCTCCCGGGGTGACACCGTTTCTTCGGGGTGTTCTTACTCTTCCGAAGTTGGTTCATTCGTCCTCTGATGGGGAGGCGATACAGTAACTCTCCGAGGTTGGTGCGATGGGTCTTCCGAGGTCGGATATGTCAGGCGTTTGGCCCCTCCTCCGAAGTTAGTGGCCAAGATCATGGCACTTCGGCCATCACATGCCCTCCTTCGGAAAGCCGAAGTATAACTTCGGCTTGTAGCCCTTTTGGGAGCACTTTCAGAGGATCCAGCTTATACCATTTGCAAGAAAGGTACTTCGCCATTTTAAGGGTGTAGTTTGCTCGGGCGAATGTCGCATACCTGCCCTTCGGCGTTGCCGAGATGTCCGAGATGTCCACTCTTATCTTTTCTGTCTTAAGTCAATGAACTGCCATGCCTTGAAACTAGGCGCGTCAATCTGGGGCTAGACCCAAATCTTTAGGATGTCAGAAAACATGCCCTAGTTTCTCGCGATGACCGACACGTGGCAAGCGTCAATTGGTATGGCACGTCTTTTTGCGCGGGAAGGGTAATTATGGTGACGTTTCGCTCCCATGCAGCAGTTATGACGCCTTTTCAATTGCCCTTTCTTTGCTCTATATAAGCTTTCCCTTTGTCATTCTTTCCTTTTGCTCTTTTCTGTGCTTTCCCCCTTGCTCTCGCTTTCTCGCTCTTTTCATTTCTTTGAGCGACGGTCTGCATGGCGGAGCGATTTCTGGCCACTATTTACGACGGCATCCAGGAATCCTGATTTTGGCAAGGTTTTTCGTGAGTGCCTTCCTTGGGAGTTGTTCGACTTTTGCTAGTTTCTCAATTTCCCGAAGTCGTATTTTTTCAATTTTTTGCTGACGCCTTTCTTATTTCCCGGAAACTCCTTTTTTGGCTAAACGCCTTTGGCTCATACTGATGCTTTTCCCCCCTTTCTTTTTTTTTTTCAGAGATGGCTGACGATTCTGCCGCCTACTACAAGAATCTCTTCCTTGGTCAAGTAGAGAAGGGAGAACAAGCAAAGAAAAGTGGCTCCAAAAGGCGTAAGTCTACTGGGAGCGGACCGTCTTCAGCCAAGAAGTCAAAGAAGAGAGCCCTTACTTCACCTTCCGAAGATGTGGTGGAGGTCGATGGAGTTATTGCTACGTCCACCAAGGTTGATATCTCAACCGATGCGATGGCCACTTCCACCGACGCTACTGCAACCTTGGCCATGGTTGATGTTACTCCGTTATCCACCAGGGTTGTCACCCCCTCCGAAGTAGCTGCGACATCTTCTGAGGCCGATATTGCGGCGGCCGAGGTGCCCGCCGGAGTAGTCACCCTTTTCACTCCGTCGGGTCCCATCTCGCCCGTGGGGCTTTCAGGCTCTTTGCCCGAGAGTCCAACTATTCAAAAGTTGGACAGACGTCGCAAGGACAAAGGCAAGTATATTCCGGCCTTTGCGGCGGACACTACCGAGGATACTACCGGGGTTGCACCAGGTTTGCTCCGAATACGTTCTTGCTCATAACTTATGTTTTCGGGGAGCCCTTCCTGACTCGCGCCCCTCCATTTTGCAGAGGACCGGGCGACCCCCGCATGGATGGCTGATCATGCCCGAAGACGGGCTCTTCGGGACTCCCTTCTCCCGAAAGACAAAATTCCGAGGGAGCCGTTTTGGTCTTTCACGGAAGACATGAACTTGTTTTCCGGAGATTGCCAAGAGATGGCTCCCCAGATGGCGAGGGGTGTTCTTACAGAAGCCTCTTCTAGGGCAGTTGCCGAGGAGTGTGCTTCTGGGGATATCCTCGCCACTAGAATTTCTGAACGCGCCGCTCAGGTAGCCTTCTCTCTTTTTTGCCCAAGTGTTTTGCCTTTCCTTATGCTGCTTTCCCTGAGGATATTCTCCTTCTCTTTTCGCAGCTTTTGGGGTACAGTGAACACCTCCGATTTTGGGCGGCAGAGCAGTCTTCTGCCCGAGCTCGGGCTGAAAGTGAACTGGAGCAGGCTAGGCTCTTCTGTATTAACTTGGACATAGCCAATGTCGAGTTAAGGCGCATAGCCAGGGAGAAGGTTGCTCTGCTCCGGGATGAGTTCCTCATAGGCCAATCGGACCTTTTGAAGGACTTTTCCCGTAAAATGAGCGACCTTGGCGAGGAGGTTGTGCGCTTGACTTCGGCCAATGAGGTTATTCAGAAGGAGAAAGAAGAAGAAGCTGCCCTTCTGAAGAAGACTCTTGCCGAAAAGGCGGCTCTTCAAGCCAGGGTTTATTTTCTGAGGAGGAGTGCGGCGAAAAGGAGAAACGCGAAGGGATTGGTGCGGAGGATTGCCGGTCTGAAGGAGGAGATCCTGGGTCTCGAGAAAGAGGTTGCTGGTCTTGAGAATGAGGCGGACTTGCTAGATGTAGAGAGGGATAAAGCCGTCCAGATGTCAAAGGTGTCCTTTCAGGACGGCTTTTGTTTAGCTCGCCATCAATTTTTGCAACGCTATCCGGACCTCGACACCTCTTTTCTTTCGGCCCTGGGTATTCCCATGGGTCCTCGGCGGACTTGGTCGAAAGCTGATCACCTCAACCTGCCACCTGTTCCTCTACCTGCGCCGAAGGCGATGGCTAGAGACACGGGAGCTGGAACTTCTCGCACTGCCAGGGATCCTTAAGCACCCTAGGATTTTTTCATTTCGTGTTTCTCTTGTACGTCTTGTAATCTTCTCCTTGTATCAATGAATTTTTTTCCTTCATATTTTTGGCTAAGTCTTTTGATCAATCTTTCGGTTTCCCAGTTGTCCCGAGCTCTTTCAGTTAGAGGACTTCAGAAACGCGCTTCTTTTGTTTCCTCGTTGTCCCGAACTCTTTCAGTTTGGAGGCTTCGGAAGCATACTTCTTTTGCTTGTTTTTCCAGCTATTTTTTCGGGCGATCTTGCGTAGTTGGTGAAATTCCCTTGGGCAAAAAAGGAAAATTTTTTAGCCTACCCTTGTTCGGCCGTGGATACACTTTCCCCCCTTTATGACCCTGCCAACCTCGGGAGGAACAGGAGATTTCTGGGAGTGCATGCTTGCTTTGTCCTTGTTCGGCGATTCTTCTCAGACAGGAGAAAACTTTTTAGTACTCAGACGAATTCCTGGCTTGCACTATTTCTTGTCTGAAAATTCTAAGTATAGAATTTCTTGAAGGTGCCCAGGTGCCTTGTTCCTCAGTTTTTCTCCCTTCGGTGTTGCCGAGGTCGTATACTCTCTTTCGGACTTCACCGAGCAAGGCTCTTTCCTGTTTGGCCGAAGCACCCCACGTGATGGTTTTTCGGGATTCGGCCTTTCGGAGAGCGAGATCTTCCTTCCGTATTCCTCTTGTCCTTCCATGCAGGTTCGCACTTATCGCCGATTTTCGCTGAAAAAACCTTTCTTTTGAGTTTGGCCGTTTCTCAGTGTTCATCAACTAGGGCGAGCTTAATTCTCACTCCGAGGTGATTTCTTCTTTTAACCGGACACCTGTCGGCCGAACTACTTTTGTAGGGATAATGGTCTCTGTAGTGACGACTAGGGGTCTTCGGAGAACCATTCCCTGGCCTTTCTGCTGGCTGACTTCATTTTCTCGGTTATCAAAGACTTTTCAGGCGAACACTAGATTGCCTTTGATGGATTCCGAGCCTTTGAGCGTGCGTGCTTCATCCTTGTTCGGCGGGTAACCTGTGCAGGAGAAAAGAGAAATTTTTCTAAGTACTGTTTAGCTAAAAATACTGTTTACCTAAAAATTCTTTTGAGGTATTTCTCAATTTTCTCCCTTTGATGCTGCCAAGCTGATGATGCTCTCTTTCGGACCTTGCCTTCAATTAGGAGAGGTCCTTTTGGTGGCCGAAGTTCTCCCCTGAGGCGGTTCTCGGGGTTGTGTTTTGGCCTTTTGGAGAATGAAGTCTCCTTTTGCCGTTCGGGGCATTTTTGCGCCCACGGCCATCTTTTGCGGAGGAAACACTTCTCCAGAGTTTGTTTATGCTTTTGGGAGTGGCTCGAGTTCGGTTTCCCGATTTGCGGCTATTTCTTTTTTTTCTCTCTCTCTTTTTTTTTTTTGCCGAGCATTCCTCCCGAGCTCGTCCTTCCTTCCTCCGAATACTCGCGCTTTGCTTGGTAGCTTTATTGCTCCAAGTGGGCACTGGCCTTTGCAGGCGAGTAAGGAAGGTTTTTTCTCCCTATAGTTTTTCGGAAGACCTGCTTGATAATTCCCAGCAGGAATTTTATCGGCCCTGCTGGACCTTCTCCTTTTGCTTTTTCCGACTTTTTCGTAGTCCCCGGTGTGTAATTCTTATTCGGGGACTTCCACTTGCTTGTTACTTCAAAACTAAGCTGGTGGACCAAAGTATCTTTTAACTTCGGAGGTAATGGCTAACTTTTTGGCCTCCTTTGCCTGAAGGCTGAAGCCCTTTATGCTGCTGGCAATAATGTGCCATCTCCGCGCATCATGTTCCTTTAAGCAGGCTTTTGTATGCTTTTTGCCTGCTTGATCAGTAGGGGCTTCGCCAAACGAGGTGTTTTACTGTTCGTAGCATTTTGCTTCAGGCTTTGTTGGCAGTGAACCGTATCTGCCGAGGGGTGAGGGCAGTCTCTCGGAATTCGCCACTCCGACGGGAGTATTTTGGGCATTTTATTCCGAAGGCCGTCTTTCGGGTGCTGGTGCGTTTTTTGGCCATTCTCGCCCTTCTCGGGCGCGTCTATTCGCACCTCTTTTTGCGCGCTGCTCTGCACCTCTTTCTGCCGATGCCTCTCTATAATGGGCCTGAGCTTTCCTTCCAACGTTGTTCTTCCTCAATCAAGGAAAGATTATCCGGAACATTTTCTGTACTTTTTGCCATTTCATCAGAATCTTTGGAAGATGGCTCTTTGCGGGGCATTTTCCTTCCCTTATCCCAGGTTTTTGTTCCCAATAATGCCGGTCTTGGGTGATTCACGACTTTATTAACCGAATATGCTAACTCAGGCGTTTTCCCCATCCTCGGGCCTCCGAAGTATCGTTCCAGTGTCGTAGTGTTTTTGCGCCTGGAGCCCCTTCGGTCGGGAGTTTTTGTCTTTCGCCTATATTCGGTCTTCGTTGGATTTCCCCTTTTTCTATTTCTGGACTTTCAGCAATGGTCCGCTGTTGCCTGGGGTTATAATGTCCCCTTCTGGACCTGTGCGCGATGCAGTGTCTTTGGAGTTCGGCGCACTTGCCCGTTTACTCTCTTCCTTTCTGACGTCGCGCAGGGGTGACTCCTTTTTTGGACGATGGTAGTGTGTCCGTTTGGAGTAGGATCATAGTCTTTTTGCCCGTTTAATATCAACGCGTATTCGTCTTTTCGGGGGAGTGGGTTCGGTGTTACTGTCTGAGGGACAGTAACCTTTCTTTGGCACGAACTCTTTTGACGGGGGGGGGGGGTTTGGACGGCACTGATCCTACCTTTCCCGTCTATCATACTTCGAGGGGAAGCACGTCCTTTGGGTATTCTCCCCATTGCCCTTTGTTTCCCCCGGCTCCTGGGTTGCCCCCACTCCCCTCGTCGAAAGGATCGAGAGAGAGATGTGATAGCCAAACGCTATCGCCTCTATCTGGCCGAACTCCCTGCCACAAGAATGGCCAGAAGAAGCTGGCGCTACCCGAGAAAAGGTGTGATCAGGCACCTCGGGAGATAGCCGAAGAGCTCCGAGCCCAGCACGTCAGGACACTACTCGCCCCCCCAGGGTTGTGAACAGATCGCCTTCGGAAAAGCGGCACCAAACATAGCGAGCCGAACACGATATCCCCGAAGGCGGAACTCCCTGAAGCTGGGAACCCCCGAGCTCAGGGCTTGTTTCCCGAAGAGGCTCTGTCCGTACCAAAGGACGACCTCACCCAGGGACCTCGGGAGTACGGCAGGAGATTTATGGAAGCATTTAAGGAAGCCTCTGACACATCCAATCACAGACGCCACAATCCGCCTCAAAAGGCGCTCTGCCACGCTGACGCCATCAAAATCACATCATGGCCCGTCTCAGCACATGGCTCAAGGTAACCTACTATCTGTCTCCTATGCCCAGAAAGTCAGGAACGTCCGACCGAACACGTGTCGTGATCTGAACGGGCTAGGCACTCTTATAAATACCAGGAGTTAGTACCAGACAAGAGGTTGGTTAGCTGGCGAAATACGGCTCCCATTACCAGGCAAAACTCATCAGCCCTTTGTGCTATTTTTTCTGCCTTTCTCTCGGCCACCACTGACTTGGGCGTCGGAGGCTCCCCCCGGAAAAACACTTCGGGGGCCTCCTAACCCTTTTGTTTCTGAGCTTTCAGGTGCTCTCCTTTGGGCTGTCCAATCCACCTGGCGTTCCTCCTCCCAGAAGTCCCTCCACCAGCCACCATGACTATAAATGATGAGGCCCCTAGCCATCATTTGGCGCCGTCTGTGGGAACCCGCTCTGAGATCGCCGTCGTTAAGACTCGGCGTTCTAAGGACAAGGGACTCCCGAGGTCCCCGTCTGCGCCTGAGATACAACCGGTTGCTAAGCAAACACTCCCAGGGACTTCTGCGCCCGAGGAAGACCGCCCTCTGGTAGTCACCATGAGTTTCTTGAGGGACTTTCAGCGTTCGGTCGTGTCTGAAGTGACACAGCAGATCGGCCGAAGGTGGCCGCAGCAAGCACAGGCCCAGAGACCCCCCTCAGTGACACGCCCTCGGGAGAGGAGTCCCAAGTCTACACATCGCAGTTTGGGGAGTGGAGACCCTCGCGAAGAATCATCCACAGAAATTATAGCCCTCGGGAAACGTTCTGTGGGACAAACCAGGTCCAAGCGACTGAGAGTCTCACAGCGAAGCAGTTCGTCGCCTGAGGCGAGGTCCTTGTCCCCTCAGCGCCGAACTCGCCCCCCGAAGAGGCGCCGACGATCTTCATTCCCTGAAGAAGGCCCTAGCGCCACAGTGCTCATGGAGAAGATACTAGCACGGCTGGACAGAGTGGAAAAACAAGTGGCCAGAAAATCCGTTTGGGCCAGACCCTCGGGAACATCCTGCGAAGGTGACTCCCCTTTCACTCAGGCCGTCGTTAAGGCAGCCATGCCAGGCGAGTTCAGAGTACCTCGGTTGGAAATTTATGATGGTCGTACTGATCCGCAGGCCCACCTGACGAAGTACAGACGGAGCATGATAATACACGGTGCTGATGATGTTACCATGTGCAAGTGCTTCGAAGTCACCCTCACAGGGCCAGCCACGGCGTGGTACAATTCCTTGCCCCCAGGGACCATTACTGAGTTCCGGGAGTTGTCCACAGCCTTCACCCAGCAGTTCATTGGGAGCAGACCTACTGCGAAGATGCCTGTACAGATGTTCGACATAGAGCAGAGGAACGGAGAAACCATCCGAGACTATGTCGAAAGATTCAACAGAGAAGCTCTGAGCGTCCTAGACTTCCGGCCCGAAATCCGCATTCTCGCCATGACACGGGGCCTTCGGCGAGACTCACAGCTTCTTCTACGAGTTCTCAAATGGACCCCCCGGAGACCCTCGGAGAATTTTACCATAGGGCGGAGCAACACATGACAGTCGAGGAACTAAGGATGGCAGGGCCAGAAGTCTGATCACAACACCGCGCCGAAGGGTCCAATCAACAAGCTCGGCATCCTACCGAACAGGCAGGACGACCTCGGAGGATGCGGGGAAGGAAACCCCAAAGTTTCACACCATTGAGCACTACACGGACCAACATTCTCATGGCGCTGGAAAGGCAGGGGAAGCAAATTCGGCGGCCAAGGGCCATGGCCGCCGATAACAAAAAGAATGACAAGAAGTTCTGCCAGTTTCATCGCGACCACGGCCATGACACCGAAGATTGCTTCCAGCTAAAGAAGTACATAGAGTCGCTGATAAAACAGGGCCAACTTCGAAAATACCTGAGGATGTCACCCCCGAAAGGCAGAAAAATGGAGGAAGAAAGGGCCGAAGATTTAGAACTTTGACTCCGACAGGCGGAAAAACCGAAGTCCAAAAACGCGCCCTCCACCTCTAGCAGGGGTTATCCAAACCATCATCACGGGGCTACCATCCTCGGAAAGAAAGCGGAAAGCCAGAGAAATTGCAGTCATGGAGTATCAAAGTCCATCAAAGAAACTGGCTCGCAAAGATAGCTCCACCGTCGTCTTCCCCCACGACGATCCGCTGCTGATCATGGCGAGGATAGGGAACTGGGACGTCAAAAGAGTGTTGCTTGATGATGGCTCAAATGCTGACGTCTTATTCTCGCACCTGCTGCCGAGCTTGGGCATCTCCAGCAGCGAACTAAAGCCTGTCACCTCGCCCACTTTTGGGGTTGGACCATCCGAACTCCCCGTCCTCGGATGGATCGATCTCCCGCTGATGATGAAAGGGACTTCGGTAGACGGAGCAGCTGAGTTGTACGCCTCCACAATGGCAAGATTCATCGTCATGGACGTCCCGTCCTCGTACAACGCCATCCTTGGAAGGCAGACACAGGGAAACCTGCACATTCGCCCTGATGTGAAGTACTTGACTGTCACATTCGCCACCAAGGATGGAGATGCAGAGATCTTCATAGACCAGGCCGAGGTAAGAAAGGTGTTTGTGAAAGCACGAAAGGCTCCGGCAAACAACTCTACACAAACGGTGGAGGCAAAGGCGCAGGAGAAAGGCAAAGAAGAAGATCTCGCAAAAGCAGAAACGGAAGCAGTAGATCTTGTCCCAGGACAATCTACCCGAATAGGGAAGAGCTTGGCCGAAGGTGACAAGGAAAACCTTGTATCCTTTCTGCTGGAAAATAAAGGTCTGTTTGCCTACTCGCCAAAAGATATGCCGGGGATAAACCCTGGCATAATACTGCACAGCCTCAAGGTAAGCCCGGAAGCAAGGCCTGTCTGGCAAAAGAAACAAAGCATCTCATCCCACAAAAGCAACTTTGTCGAAACCGAAGTCCAGCATCTCCTAGATGCTGAAGTTATCAGGGAGGTCAAGTACCCCGAATGGTTAAGCAACGTGGTCATTGCCACAAAAGAAGGTAGCAGCAAACTCCGGATGTGCATCGACTTCAGAAACTTGAACGATGCTTGCCCGAAAGACTCATACCCTCTGCCGCCAATAGATCAACTGGTAAATGCAACTGTTGAGTATGGGCTCCTAAGTTTCCTAGATGCCTTCAGTAGCTACCATCAGATAAGGATGGACCCCGAAGATGAAGAGAAGACTGCCTTCATCACCGAGGGAGGAACATATTACTATATCAGGATGCCCTTCGGGCTCAAAAATGCAGGAGCCACCTACCAGAGGCTGATGAACAAGGTCTTCAAAGACCAAATGGGGAGAAACATGGAGGTGTATGTTGATGATATGATAGTCAAGAGCAAGCTGCCTGGCTACCACGTTGCAGATTTAGAGGAAACCTTCCAAAAGCTCAGAGCCTTCGGGATCCGCCTTAATCCTGAGAAGTGCATCTTCGGGGTGACCTCGGGAAAATTCCTTGGGTACATGGTATCCGAAAGAGGCATCGATGCTAACCCCGAGAAGATTAAGGCTCTGCTTGAGTTCCGAACTCCTGCCACAGTCAAAGACGTGCAGAGACTCACCGGAAGAATAACCTCTCTGAGCAGGTTTATTTCCAGGTACGGAGATAGGTGTCGACCTTTCTTCAAAGTCCTCACAAAGGCAGCAAAAATGGAAGGCAACCTCGGAAGAAATGATCATCCTTGGGATGAAGATTGCCAAAAAGCCTGGGAAGAACTCAAAGTCTACTTGGCCAGCCTGCCGACTCTGCGACAACCTCGGGAGGGAGAGCCCCTCGTACTGTACCTCGCCGTCACAGAAAAAGCTGTGAGCTCGGTCCTCGTGAAAGAAGAAGGGCCAAAGCAATGGCCGGTCTACTATGTCAGCAAGTCCCTGCATGGCGCCGAAGTCAGGTACCCTTTGCTTCAAAAAGCTATATACGCCTTGGTGCTTGCAGGGAGAAGGCTGCGACCATACTTTCAGGCTCACCCCATCATCGTCCGAAGTAGTCTGCCGCTACGGGATGTCATGAAGAGAGTTGATCATTCGGGAAGGCTCTCCAAGTGGTGCATAGAGCTGGGCGAACACGAAATCACGTATGAGCCTCGGAAGGCCATAAAAGCTCAAGCACTGGCAGATTTTATCGCCGAAATACCCACCACTGAGGAGAGCCATTCAGATCCAAAAGAGGGTGAGCCAGAATGGACCTTGCACATAGACGGAGCCTCGGGGTCCGAACACCAGGGAGCTGGAGTAATTATCAGGGGCCCCGAAGGCCTGGAGGTAATGAAGGCTATCAAGTTCAGCTTCAACGTCACCAACAATGTAGCTGAGTATGAAGCCCTCATAGCGGGATTACGCTTGGCCAGAAAGATTGGCGTGAGAAACTTAAAGGCTCACAGCGATTCCCAGCTGGTAGTTCGGCAGACGGCAGGAGATTATGGGGCGAAGGACCCAATCTTGGCAAAATATCATGAGCTAGTAGCAAAGCTCATCCAAGAGTTTGACGCCGTACGGATCGAAAATGTACCTCGGCGGAATAACACTGAGGCAGATTGCTTGGCGAAGTCAAAAACATATACCGAGGTGCTAGACCATCCGAGCATCTCAGTGCTGAGCATGATGACCTCGGGAACAGGGTGGAAAGATCCAATAAAAAGATACCTCGCAGAGAATTTGCTCCCCGAAGACCCCGGCGATGCTGTAAGACTGCGAAGACACTCCGGAAGATTCTTCCTGATTGGCGAAGAGTTATACCGGCAGGGATATGCGAATCCGCTGCAAAGATGCGTGGCTGAAGAGGATACTGAAATGGTCCTTGAAGAAGTTCACGAAGGCATGTGTGGTTCACACATTGGAACTGATGCCCTTGCAGCAGTGATACTCCGCCAAGGATACTTCTGGCCTACCCTGAGAAAGGACGCAAGACAGTTCGTCCGGAAATGCGGTAGCTGCCAGAGACATGCAAAAATCCAGAGGACACCCTCGGAAATGGTAACTTCGGCAGACTATCCTTGGCCCTTCGCAGTCTGGGGTATAGACCTTATTGGGCCACTCCCCACAGCACCCGGAGGCGTGAAATTCTGCGTGGTAGCAGTGGACTATTTCTCAAAGTGGGTGGAGGCAGAACCACTAGCAACTATCTCGGCAAAAGAAGTGCAGAAGTTCGTATGGAAGAACATCGTATGCAGATTTGGCATACCGAGGGTACTAGTAGCTGATAATGGATCCCAGTTCATAGACAAAGGATTCCAGGAATTTATCAGCGACCTCGGAATAAAGATGCACTTCGCCCCAGTAGCTCACCCCCAAAGCAACGGGCAGGTGGAAGTATCGAACAGGACCATAAAAGATGGCCTGAAAAAGAGACTGGGAGAAGCAAAAGGGAAATGGCCAGGAGAACTCCAAAGCGTATTATGGAGCTACCGAACGACGCCCCGAAGAGCCACAGGGGAAACTCCCTTTTCACTCGTCTTCGGAACAGAGGCCATTATCCCAGTCGAGATAGTTCAGACCATCAATACGGGTGCAAGTATTTGATGAAGGTGGAAACGACCTCGGCCTCAGAACCAAGCTCGACCTCGTCGGCGAACACAGAGAAATAGCCGAGCTGAGAAGAAAAGCTTTCCAGCAAAGAGTGGCCGCGGCTATAAACTTACGAGCCAGGCCAAAAGAAATCAAGAAGGGAGACCTCGTTCTCCGAAAGGCTGACTTTGCACCCCGAAGGCCGTCCCATGGAGTACTTCACGCAAACTGGGAAGGACCTTATCTGGTTCTCGCCGAAGTACGAAAAGGCGTGTACAAACTTGGCGACGCCGAAGGCGTAGAATTGAAAAATACTTGGCACTCAGACGCCTTGAAAAAATTCTACGCCTAAGGTTGAGCGGAAGAGGTATGTTGTATGCTCTTAAGGAAAGTTCTAAGTACAGTATTGTCTTGAGAAAATTCCTTAAGTACTCGCCATAATGAAGCAAAATTCCGCGCAAGACGCTCGCCATGATAAAGCGTAGATATGGCTTTCCCGAAGTCCCTTGAGCCATCACGCTCGGGAAAGATGGAAAACAAAAATATCGCAGAAGTACTCGCCGTAGCCAGCGCAGAGATAATTTCCTGAGCTCCCTTGAGCGAACGTGCTCGGGAAAATGGGAAGTGAAAAATCTCGCGGAAGGTTTTCCGAACTCCCTTGAGCAAATATGCTCGGGACACCTGGAAAAACAAAAATTTGACTGAAGGTTTTCCGAAGTCCCTTGAGCAATCATGTTCGGGAAAAATTGGAAATGCAAAAGCCTGCAAAAAGACTTAGTCAAATTTTCTCAGACTTTCTAGAATGTCTCTCGAGTAAAACGCACTCAGGACAAAGGAAGGTAAAAAAGTTTCTTTGATCGCAAGTTTTCTGAAGTCTCTTGAGCGAACGTGTTCGGGACGATGGAAATAAAGAAACTTAAAGAAACACTTAGCCAAAAAATCTTCATTAAGAGCAAAGCTGCCTTACAATAACGAAGTGCCCGAAGAAAGAGTACAGAATAGAAGGGAAGGAAAAGGGGCCCTAAAAAAGCCTAAGGGTACGCGGCGTCCTAAGAGCCACTCGTTTGTCCACCCTTTTCCGCCACCTTCCGCGCTGGAATTGAAGGAGGAAGCTTCAGATGTTCGATCTTGGACCATTTCCACCGAGGTCCTCCAGGAATGTTTAGACCCTCTAGAAAAGAGAGGTCCAGACCTGGGAACCTCTGGAGAACCTGGTGCCGAACGAGACAGAAGCCGTCCTGAAACGCGACCTTGTTCATTTGATCAGACTTGTTCTTCTTAAGCTCAAGGTCGTCAAGCTCGTCCTTCAGATCCCCGACCTCCTCTTCCAGCACCTTTATCCGCTCCTCCCCCTTTGGCACCTCCTTCAAAGACTGGACCTCGGCTTGAAGGGCTTTCTTCTCAGACAAGAGCGTGACTATGATATTCTCTTTCTTTGCCTTGTCTTGGAGAAGGTCTTGGTTTGCAGCACGCAGCCCCGCCACGTCATTACGGAGGTCGGCAATCTTCCGGGAGGAGTCCGCCATCAAGACTTCCTTCTCTTTTCGGAACTCCTCCCGAAGGGTGGCAGCTTCCTCCTTCGCAGCATCTGCCAGCTGCTGGTTCTTGGCGGTCAATTTCGAGCACGTCGCTTTCGCCTTTTCTAGGGCCTCTAAGGCCGAAGCTCGGAATGCCGTCTGCCTGGCTACCCGAACTCGGAGAAAGCCGGCGTACCCCAGCAGCTGCAAAGAAGATAAAACGCAAGGTCAGTAAGAGCCGAACACTTAGGAAAAAATTGAAGGGGAAGAGCTGTGAAGGATATACCTGAGCAGCATGCTCGGTGATCTTCGCAGCGAGGGTGTTATCCCTCGGATGCGCCGCCGCTATAGCCTTGAAGGAGGCCTCGGTGAGCACCCCCTTCGCAATCTGCTTGGCCATTTCAGGACAGTCCCCGGAGTACAAGTTCATGTCCTCCGTGAATGTCCAGAAAGGCTCCTTCGGTATCTTCCCTTGCGGGACTTTGGCGTCGCGGCGGGCCTTCGCCTCCGCATGTTCGGCCGCCCAGTTCGGGTTAAGTAACTCCCCTGCAGGGCAAAAAAGAGAAGCAGGTCAGAGATAAAGGCAATTCCAGAAAAAACAAAGGAAGTACACTTTGTCTGGAAACAAACCTGGCGGGACCTCGACAACATCGTCCTCGGAGTCCTCGGCCTCCTCGGTCGAAATGCCCTTGCCCTTCTGCTTGCGCTGCTCCTTGGCAGAAGGTACTTCTACCAC